>JAVSCE010021474.1:0-35604 GCA_032199065.1 Smutsia gigantea
AATTAGAACTCTTTGGTAGGTCTTCCAAGACTGTCCACAGACTTCCAAATTCCAGGGGCCCAGCTGGGAGAACAAGTGATAATGAAAGAGGAGGCCTGGCCGTGGGAGACGGGGGTGGGGCAGGTGTTGCAACAGCATGACACTTGTCCTCTGCTGTCCCTCACGCAGAAGCAGACATCTTACACACAATGTCTGTAGTTTCCCTTATGACTGCTGTTCCATAGGACTTAATGTGCTGTCCCTCAGAGTTTCTTCCTTCTTCAAAGTATTGGACAGAGTGTTATGAGGAAAATCATTGTTTTCTTCATCTTTCCCTGACCAGAAATGTTTGCAGAGCAAGAAGATTCCTGTGCCCCCGGGCTTTCTGCCTCCTTCCTTCTGGCGTTCCTGATGTCCCCCCATGGCATCATCACCGTTTTGTTGTAAAAGAAGAGTAATAAAACAGCTCAAGACAAACTGTCTTTTGGGAAAAGTCGTGTCGGGTGTAGAAATCTACCAGTACACATTTTTAGATATTCGTGCCTTGTGACCAGGAATGGAGATTTTCATGGCTCACAAAAGCCTGGTGGCCCCTTAGATTTTGATGACTCCCCAAGGGGTCCATATGATGAGCGATGGACTCAAAAGGTCCACTTTAATTGTCTGGGTTAGTAGCTGAGGCCTAGTCCTTCCCTGCAAGTCCAGATTATGGTGACATAATTATAAATTCAGAGGAAATGCCTGATGTCGACAAGGACGAAGTCCCAGACACCATCAGAGGTAGTTTAGTATGGGGGTTAGGGCTGTTGGCACATGTATTTTGAACCAGAAAGCCCTGTTTGTCCTATGGATCTGTTCCTCTGTGCTAAATGTTGTGGGTGGGATGTGTTTGGAGGGTATTCCCTGGTATTCTTGAGTTGTTTGAAGTGATGTATTCCATGAATTATTGACTATGGTGCCAAAAAATGAGTAACAAAGCATTTTTAAAAAGCCATTGCTGCTATCTAGTTGTTTCAGTATGATCAATTTCCTGTATCTTGAGCCATATAAATCATACAGGGGCACAATAGTCT
This sequence comes from Smutsia gigantea, assembly GCA_032199065.1. Lineage (NCBI taxonomy): Eukaryota > Metazoa > Chordata > Mammalia > Pholidota > Manidae > Smutsia > Smutsia gigantea. The sequence goes on from JAVSCE010021474.1 coordinate 1,053, forward strand.
GGTGCCCAAGTCTAGGTATAGAATGCTATGTGTTTTTCTCTTTTGTATCTTCTTTACCTTCACCGTGGGAAAATGGCCCTTTGTTTTGTTTTGTTTTGTTTTTTCCTCTTTTGGAACTATGTACCAGTAACTGACCCTGTTTTATCTAGCAGAAATGGAAAAATGAACACCAGGGAAGGAGTCAGACTTCTTTTAGGTTTTCACTTTTAGGTTTTGTGACCTTGGGTAGGTCACCCACCCTCTCTGAACCTCTGGTCCCTAGATCAGTGGCTTTCAAATTGTGCTCCTGAGCAGCGCCTTCCCAGGAGGCAGAACATCCCAGTTGGTGTGTAATGGCAGCCGAGCTCCTTAGCGCAGGGAGGGGCCCTGAGCCGGTGGCTGTTTGCACTTCCTCTCTTTGCCTGTGCTTTACCGATGGCATCTTTGTGTATCCTGACAGGGAGCGAGGTGGGAAGCACTGACTTTGGGGTGTGGAGTGGATGGGCGCAGCTCTAGTCAGTTGGCATACGGAGGCTTTGCAGCTTTTTGAAAAGTTCTCCCTTCAAGATCCTACTGCCGTGTGAAACAGAATGAATAAAACAGCAGTAGACTCACAGACACTGAGAAGTGATTAGTGGTTACCATGGGAGGGGTCGGTAGGAGGGGGATAAAGGGGCACAGAAATTCTCAATCATAATATAAGCCAGTCACGGGGATAGTAGTAGAGCATGGGGAATGCAGTCGATGATTCTGTGACATCCTCCTCTGTTGACATAGAAACTGCACTGGAAGGGGTGAGGATTTAGTATTATGGGTAAGCATTAAACCACTGTGTTGTATACTTGAAACCAATATAAGATTGTATGTATATCAATGATACTTCAAAATAATAATAATAATAAGATAACTACTGCCATTTGCTGGAATATTGTCCTATCAATAACCATGAAAATCTGTGGTAGCAGGAGAGGTTAGAATATCTGGCTCACAGTTGCACAGCCTTTCAGTGGAGCCCTGATGGAATGCTGGGATCTCTGCCATGGCATTTTTGCTCTCTGTGCCACATATATCGGGGTCCTGTGTTAGACTGTATACAGGGAAGATCCTCTGCCGAAAATGAAATGTGGAAAATCACTGGACGGGATGAGCTCTAAGGTCTCTTCCACTCTGAATTTGCACCACTCCATAGAAAATGCCTCTTAGGCTACTTGGGTGTTTTTTTCTCTAGATGTGTCAACAGTCTTGTATATGTCATCGGATGCTTGGTGCTCCTAGGGGGTTCTTGATTGAAACCGAGAAAGTAGAGCATTGGGGAGGCCAGGTTCTGATTCTCACTGATAGTGTCTCCTTCAGAGGGAGTGTTTGCTAGCTGGTGGATGCAGCTCCTGGTGGGCAGGAGCATCAGATTCCTGAGAGTGTAATGCTTCAGGACTGCATTCAGCTGGTGAACTCAAGTCCTCCCTTGCCTGCTAGCTCTCTTTCAGGACTGACCTCATTTCTCAGGCTGAGCACCCATATTTTTGTCCTACCATTGTCCTACATCATTTTAAAGCAAATTTGATAGTGAATTGAAAATTGCAGCAGGAGATAAACCCTACGCATGCCTTGGACAGTAGAATGGAGCTTTTCTGGAGATTTGCCACCCAAGCACTGGAAGCTTTCCCGTCTTCTAAAGCTTCCTGTGATGACCACAGTGACAATTAGGTTTGGATGTCTTCTGTGTTAGTGCTGGGACAACCAAAGGGGCCACAGTTGCCTTTTTCAGGCCTGGCCCTTCACGTCCCTTTTCTCTGTCCTACCTAATGAATTCCTCATACTAGATTTCCTGTGGCCCTGCAGAAAGCAGATGAGAGCTTTGGTGTTCAGCTCTGATGAATTTACAAAACACCCATTAGAAAGGAATTTATTGTCTAGTTTACAGCCAGGCTCCATTTTTTTAAAGTACCTAGTTTATACAGATGATGTATTCAAGAAACACGTGTCTTTTAGCTCCTACAGGATGTCTACATGAAAGGTAGTATGTGATCCTGGACCAGAAAAAAATACATCTCTTTGTGTGTTTGTTTTATAAAGAACAGTGGGACAATTGGACAAATTTGAATAAGATCTATATGTTAGGTAACAGTATTTATTATGTCAACATTAATTTCCTGACTTTGATCATTGTACTGTGGTGATAAAAATGAATGTCCTTGTTCTTAAGAAATACTCTTGGAGAACTTGGAGGTAAATGGGCATGGTGTCTGCAATTCTCAGATGATTCAGTGGGAGAGCATGTGTATACACACACGTGTGTGTGTGTGTGCATGTGAACATTATGTAAGTATATACATGCATGGCATAAATGTCATATGCTAAGAAATTGGGGAATATGGGTAAAGGGTATATGGGATTTTTTCCTATTATTCCTATAACTTTACATTATTTGAAAATGTAAAGATAACCCTCCTCCCCTGCCTAAGCAAACAATGCTTGCACAACAACAAATGTTGGTGAGGCTGTGGAGAAAGGGGAGCCCTCCTACACTGCTGGTGGGAATGCAAATTAGTACAACCACTGTGGAGAGCAGTACGGAGGTTCCTCAAAAAACTCAAAATAGACACAGCATTTGACCCAGAAATTCCACTCCTAGGAATTTACCCTAAGAATGCAGCAGCCAGGTTTGAAAAAGACATATGAACCCCTATGTTTATCGCAATAGCCAAGAAATGGAAGCAACCTAAGTGTCCATCAGTAGATGAATGGATAAAGAAGATGTGGTACATATACACAATGGAATATTATTCAGCCATAAGAAGAAGAAAACAAACTCTACCATTTGCAACAAGATGGATGGAGCTAGAGGGTATTAGGCTCAGTGAAATAAGCCAGGCAGAGAAAGACAAGAACCAAATGATTTCGCTCATCTGTGGAGTATAAGAACAAAGGAAAAACTGAAGGAAGAAAACAGCAGCAGATTCACGGAACCCAAGAATTGACTAACAGTTACCCAAGGGAAAGGGACTGGGGAAGAGGGGTGGGAAGGGAGGGATAAGGGGGCAAAAGGGCTATTACAATTGGCACACATACTGTAGCGGGGGTGGGGATGGGGTAAGGGGATATGGGGAAGATAAGTAGTGATTCTGTAACATCCTTCTACGCTGATGGACAGTGACTGCAATGGGGGTATGTGGTGAGGACTTGATAATAGGGCGAGTCTAGTAACCATAATGTTGTTCATGTAATTGTATATTAATAATAGCAAACAAAACAGAACAATGCTTGCAACTCTTACGGAGGTGACAAGGTGAAGCAGTAGATGAAATAAGAATGAAATGATAAAAGACTTGATAATTGTTGAAGCTGGTTGGGGGCATACAGGGGTTCAGTGTACCCGTCTGAGTACCAAGTTTATGTTTGAAATCTTCAATCTTCCTTTACAAAATACTTAGATTCTAAGGAAAAAGGACTTTTTTTCTTGCAGGATGCACAGTGCCTTAACTATGCTGCTTTGAATAGTTAACTTCCAAGAGCTTGCAGTGTTCTGGAACTGACTGTGGAGTTCCTATTTGCAGATCTGCTCTCGGGCCTAGTATTTCTGGGAACATACTTTTTGAAATGCTTACTTGGAGTTTAGGAAAGTATCTTGGAGATAGTGTTTGGTCCAGACACTTAAAACTACTCAGAGATTTTTTATTTTGGGTGTCCACTGTGAACATTGCCTTGGGTCATCTCTGCATATCTACACACAAATACACAAATACAGTGCTTCTGAGATAGATGCATACTTACGGTCATGCAGTAATATCTCAGATGTTTTCCCAAGTCAGTCTGTATGACCTGTTTCTCCAATATAGTCTGTGAAACTTATGAATCGTAATGAGCCGTTCATCTGTCAGTGGCTAGTTGCTTCTACTTTTTTCAATTACGTTTTTTTTACAATGATTACCATTGTTATAATTGTTTACAGTTATTAACATTTGCTATGATAAATATATTATCTTCTCCTACCTCCTTAGAGTAAATTTTGGATATAATGTGTCAAATGGCGCATAAATTTTATATTCTGATCCATACTGCTAAATTGCTCTTCCAGAAAGTTTATACTGAGAAACTCAAAATGGGCGGGATTTGTCAGGCAGCAGGGAAAAGTGGGCTTTGGGAGAGAAGGCTGTTCTAATTGGAGGAAAAAGTATGAGCTGAAGCAGGAACTGGAACAAATAAATAACCCTGTTCAGGATGTGGCTAAGTTCAAGGCTGGAGAAAAGCTGTAGGAAATGATCCTGGGAAAGGTAAATTGGAGCAAATTTATGAAGGCTTTGGAATATCTATTTAAATAGTTTGGGTGATTCTATAGGCAATGGGAAGCTAACCTTTTTTCCCTCCCCCCCAAAAGTCAAAGTGTTTATTTGGGATCAAAGAATTGCAGTTTGGGGTACACAGATCTAGGTAGAAAGCCACATAGTGTCCTGATTACAGGAGGTAGACTATGGGTTTTTATGGAAAAAATGAAAGATTAGCTAAGTTGTTTTTAAGAAGAGTTCTTTGGTGCTGAAAGCAGAGCTAGATTTACACTTCTTCGGTCAGATGTCACCAGGAAAAAGTTCAATTTTATCAATCTTTCCAACCAGGATTTTCTCCTTGCTGACTTCTTGGACTGGGCAGTTGGGCGCAGCTGAATGGTTTAGAAAACAGGATGGGCAAGGCAGTTCCTCTGTAATGGCTGCCCTGGTTCTATTTTAAAATGGTTCTGTTCATGTCATTTTCCACAAAATAAAGAAAAAATGTTTCAATCATTTGAAGTCCCAAATGCTCTGTCATCAACAGTCTTTTTTTTTTTTTGATTAAAGTATCACTGATATACAATCTTATGAATGTTTCACATGAGCCACATTGTGGTTTCAACATTCACCCATTACTATCAAGTTCCCCCCGCGCCTCATTGCAAGCACTGTCCATCAGCATAGTAAGACGCTACACAGTCGTTATTTGTCTTCTTCGCACTATACTACCTTCCCTGTGCCCTACCTGTATTGTGTGTGCTAAGTATAATGCCCATTAATCCACTTCTCCCTCCCCACCCGCCCTCCCCAACCCTTTCCCTTTGGTCTGTGAGTCTGATGCTGTCTTGTGTCCATTTTTTCTTTGTTCTTACACTCCACAGATGAGTGAAATCATTTGATACTTGTCTTTCTCTGCCTGGCTTATTTCACTGAGCCTAATACCCTCTAGTTCCATCCATGTTGTTGCAAATGGTAGGGTTTGTTTTCTTCTTATGGCTGAATAATATTCCATTGTGTATTTGTACCACATCTTCTTTATCCATTCATCTACTGATGGACACTTAGTTTAGGAAGCTAACGGTTTCCCAGCGTGGTCTGACGTGGCTTGTGAGGCATTCTGACTGTGTTCAGGATGAACAGGAGGTACAATGACTGATGGAGCCTCACAGGCAGTCCCACCAGAGTACAGATGTGAAATAAGCAAGTGGGCTTATGAAGATATGCAAGGGGAGAGAGGGACTGTCACCTGTCATCCTTCGAAGCAAACCAGCCTGGCAAGGCCATGCCCCAGCAGCTGTCAGTCCTCTTCTCTAACATGGTCCCTGATTTCCGAAGCAGTCACTATGTTTTGTTTTGTTTTAATTATGATAAAATGTACGTAACAAAATTAACCATTTTAGCCATTTTTAAGTGGCTAGTTCTGTGGCATTAAGTATAACCGTCACCACCATCCAACTCCTAAGAGTTTCATCTTGCAAAACTGACACACTGAACTCATTAAACACTAACTCCCCATTTCCCCACCTCCCCAGCCGCTGACTACCCCTGCTCTACTTCCTGTCTATGAATTTGACTGTTCTAGGGTCCTCATGTAAGTGGAATCATGCAGTATTTATTTGTCCTTTGTGTCTGATTTCAATTAGCATAATGTTCTCAAGCTTCATCCAGTCAGTTTTGAAGATCTGTGCTATTTCTTGCCAGCTCTGACACTGCAGAATGTCATCTGGGAGGTAGAGTTCACTTACCAGTGTCACTTCCCAATCAGCAACCTTGCTGGAAGGAAAAACAGGGGAAGTATTTGATGCATGCTTGTTAACTTCTGGCGGAGGAGGAGGGATGAAGAGGGATGAAGAGGGAGAGGGGGAAAGGGAAAGAGACTCTCCCAGGGAGACAGTGGGCAAGTTACTTTCCAAGCCAGAACAAGTGAAAATATCATTACAGTTGGTGTATTTCCCAAAAAGAGGTGTATGACCTCTTGAACAACCTGAAAACGTGCTGGAACTAGATGCCTAAGCTTAGGGCACATATCAGACTTTTGAGAACCGCTGGAACAGAATTCAGCCTCCCCCCCCCACCCCCGCTTTTCAGGAGCCGAGAGCGCTGTGACAGAGGACAGAAGCTGACTGGCTAAGAGCTGCTATACTCTCCTGTGCTTCTTTCTGTTGGTTTTCTTTGTGAATGAGTTTTCTCTCAGGAAACAGAGAGGGCCATTATCTGCAGTGTCATCTCCCTCCCCGCACACCTAGCAGAGTGTCAGGCATCTGGTGAAACTGGTGGGCGCTGAGGTAGGCAGACAATAGAAGGTGTGAAGAATGCTTTGTAAGTGCCTCACTTCCAGAGCCAAATGCAGAATGTGGTGGGGGAGTGAGTGGGAGGTGGCCAGGCTGCAGATTCTGGTTTTTGGCCTGGTCTCAGATCAGACAAAGGATCAACCAGTAAGATTTTGGTTTCTGTACCAATACAGAAGCTCTCTCTAAGGTCTCAGATCTGTTTTGCACCTGGTAAAAGCAGCAAAGCCTCCATTTCACTATGAAGCTAGAGTGCGTTAAAAGAAAAATCTTCCCTTTTTATAGCTCCTTGCCCACGGCCTTGAGACCTGTTCTTGGCAGGAGCCGACGATCTTAGAAATTTTGGAGAGCTATGGTTATGTGAGCCATCTTGTGCCCAGAGCTGAATATTCCATGAAACATTTTGCTGTTACCCGTTGGAGAAGAGGCTGGAGACCAGACGCCATCAGCTGTTCCCAGAAAGGGACTGGGGGTGGAGGGGGGGAGTTGTTATCCTGTCCCGTTTTCACTACATAGAAGATTGCAGGAAATGTGCTTAGCTCCTACGTTTTCCCTCCAGATTCTGTAAAGTGGCTGCTGAGGTGTGGCCACTCCTTTTTTCTCTCCACCCTGATGGAGTGTGGGAATGGAGACTTTGTCCTTACTATCGTGGCTACAGCCAGGGCAGCTTAGAAACCAGATGGCAGATCCCAGGCACCAGGGAAGAAGCCAAACTGCAGAGGACCAGGAAGCTCAGGGCTGGCCCAGGCACAGTCCTGCTGCAGTGCCCACGGCCTTTATCAATTCATTCAAAGAGGAGGGCTGCTTGGTACCAAGGAGGCTGCAGAGCTCCTGGTCTGCCTGACTGCCCAGGGATGATCTGGGTGTCCCTCCCAATGGCTGCGGCCCAGCTGTCACCAGAGTGGGGGTGGGTGAAGCGCTTGCTAATGGAGGGCTGGTACCTACAGAGTTTAGCTACAGAACAACAGGCCCTTCAACTGCTCAGGCTGTAAGAAACAGAAATTCCAGAAATCCTGTTTTTCTCAGCACCTCGACATGCACCGCCACAATGCCTCCCTTTCCTATGAGAAGGTGGTATACCATACTGTTTAAGAGGTCTGATTGCTTGGATTCAAATCCTATCTTTCCCTCTTGCCAGCAGCCGGATCTCGGGCCAGAGGCCTGGCTTCTCTGTCACGGTGCTCCTTGGTAAAATGGGGAAGGAATACCTATCTTGTAAAATGATTGCACAGATTAAGAAAATAAAGATAACACACATGAAATGCCTGGTACATAGGGCCTAGTACATAAGGCAAGTTCAATTAATTGTGGCAGGAGGAACTTTATCTTGTTTATAAAATACCACTGATGCATCCCATTCCACAGACACCTGTAGGTTTTTGCTGTAATAACATTAGAAATTAACCCTCCAAATCCTGGAATGGCAGACTTGAACCCCAGATTTGGTCGACTTTATTTGGCTTTTTCTCGCCATCTCCTCAAACCCGGAGCCCCCAAATAACCTGAGTTTCTTGACCCCAGCCCCCAGCTCCCATTAGCACAGGCTGAGCTGCGTCCCCTGCCCCGCTTCTTCTAGCGAAAGGGGCCAGGAGGAAGAGGCCGCCGCGTGATCCTTTCCTTTGGGACAGGGCGATTTTCCGGCCAGGACGCGCAGCATCCTCAGCCAGACTGCAGCGATGGCCCCAGCCCCGCCTTTCGCTGCAGTCCTGGAGGGGCTCCCAGGGACGGAGGGGTGGGGTGCAGAAGATTTTCTGCAGGGCCGGGAGGGGCAGGATTGGAGGACCAAGCCGAGCGGAGGGCGCTGCGGAGAAGCATCTGGGCCCGCCCGGGCGGGGGCACTGACTCCACTGCACCCATCAACCTCCACCCTCGGCGCGCCCTCCTTCGCCAACGTCTCGCTGAGCTCCCGAGGCTCGGCTCTTCCCCACGATCGCTGCTTCGGCTACTTCCGGGAACACTCGGCCTTTTCCGCCGGCTCACCGGGGGGGGGGGTGGGGGGGGGGGGTGGGGGAGGGGGAGGCGACCCGGAGGGAGCTCCGCCCCCTTTGCTCCGCCGGCGCTCGTCCCCGCCCCTCGCGCCGCGTCCGAGCCCTTCGCCCGCGCTCGCGCTCGCGCCCGCGCGCCGCCGGAACGCTGTGGCTGCCTCGGAAAGAGGTGGGGCGCGCGCGTCGCTGCTACTACCGTCTGCGGAGCGACCCGCGAGGGGAGAGGCCGCTGGGGCGCCTCGGCCCCTCAGCGCCCCCAGCCCCGCGCACTTCCTGCCTCTACCCAGGAGCCGGTGAGAGGGGGAGCTGGGGAGCCTGGGCGGCAGCGAGCCGGGGGCCGCCGAACCCTGGACCGCGAGCCGGGCCGCCAGGGCGGGGCGGGGCCGGCGCGCGGACAGGTGAGCGCTGCGGCCTCGCAGCTCCTTCGGTCGGGCGAGGAGCGGGGCGAGCCGGCCGCCATAGGCTTGCGGCGCGTGGGCTGCGGAGGAACCTCCTGCCGAGCCCGGGCGCCGGCGGCTGGAAGGTCATTGCTGGGCAGAGGAGGTGGGGGCGAGACTGCCCCGGTCCCCCCACGCCCAGCTGCGGCCCCGCCCTGCCCCACCCGAAGGCGGCAGGTGGGGTGGGGGTGGGGGTGGGGGTGGGGTCCCTGGGCGGGGTCGTCCCCTCCCCGTCCCTGCAGAGGGCTCCCCCGCCGCCCCTAGTCCCTTCCCTCGGTGGGGAGCGACTCTGCTCTCCTTTTCCCAAATGCCCACAAGCAGTGCTGGCCCACACCGTGAAGGAAGAAGAGCGGAGACTCTAAAGGACTGTTTGACCTTCATTTTATCCTGTTTGGCGATTCTTGGCCTTTTCTCTAGACGCAGGGAGGTCCGCGTCTGGCCATCTTTCCTTTTAATAAACGTTTCTTTCTGTCCCACCCAGTCGTGATTTGCGTGTAAATAACAGGTAGATGTAGTCCTTGCTTTGTATGAGGTCCAGATCAAATAGCTTAAGAGTTTCTTTTTTCCTGAGAACGTGTCTTTCGAGTCGAGGACATTATTTGTCAAAAATTCAGCAGCCATGCCAGTGTTGAATGGTGGAGCAGCCTTTTGTTTGCAAGCCGAATCTGATTTGATGCTTCCCAAACAAAATGGCCTTAAAAGCCTCCTTATGTACTAGGATAAAATATTTTAAATAAGGGGCTCGTTAAGGTTAAGGGTTGAATATGTTTTAAATTAAAAGCCCGAATAGCCCAGAAAGCTGGATTGAGGTGGTGCTTGATTTGCTGCAACGTCTTATCCAATCTCTTTTATATAATAGATCCTAAAATATGTAGGCCCCTTTGTTCTGTCTTCATCATGTATTTTAGAAAAACTTATGGCTGTCAGGGTAGAGTAGAAGAGAGATGTCTTGAGTATTTTCCTAATGTGTTAAGAAATTGCGGCGTCATAGCAATTGGACTTAAGTAAAACAGAGTGTATCAAAGATGGGAGGGGTGGGGGTGCTTGCAGCCAGGAAACAAAGTCTTAAGGAACAGCAGTGGGAACACTGAGTGAAGATTCCAACTCCTTAAACTAGTCATTTATTTTCCCTTTGGTTGTAGCTAATGTCTCAGATTTTGAAAGGTCCAAATGAAGTCAGTTTAAAAAATATGCTGCAGGAAAAAAAAATGTGCTGCAGTAAGGGCCTCTTTACAGGAAATTAACAGTAAGCCTTTTTGAGTAACTGGGCCAGAAATTACTCAAAGGGACGCTCAAAGTGTGTCAGCTGTTACCTAGGGACCTAGATGGAGAGAGGAGACTCGCAAGAGGATTTGCTCTGTACTGGAAAGGTGTGAAGCAGTTCTGGTAAGTCACCAGCTTGGTAATATACTCTCTGATGTGCTTTTGGTCTTGGCACTGTGTTTTGTAGTAATCTAATAACTGGAGAGATCGGATACATCACAGGCTCCCATGAGCTTGTCAAGCAATCTGATGAACAGGTTTAGGTAGGAAGAGTGGTTTTTTAATATCCTTTGTCTGCCGGTGTTAGAATTTTCTCTTCCTTATTCGTCCTGTGCCCTTCATCCCGAAGGGAGGGCCGACTGCAGTTCCTAAGTGGGTGTCAGGAGTAGTCCATAGCCCTGTCATTGTTGAGCCTGCAGTAAGGACAGAGGGCACAAGGCCATCTCATAACCAATCCTTCTGGGCTATGCGAGGACACCACAGGCTCTGCAGTGAGGCTGCTGCAGCTCTGCTGGTGAATGCAGCACTCTGATGGCAGCTGCGGCCTCCAGGAATGCAGAGGAGGCACGGAAGCTGAGGGCTGGGGGCCCTATGGACGCGCTAACTTCCCTTCCACCTTGTTTGCATATTCCTTTGCTGAGGTTTTGAGCAGGAAATAATACTGTATGAAGGACCTGTACCGGCGCACTAGGCCCAAGTCAGATCTTTGTAGTCTGAGTTCTTGTTTCTGATGATTTCATGAAATCATGCTACTTTGTTACTGAGTGGAAGGAATTTAGGAAATAATCTAGTCCTGGGAGTCTCAGTCCATTTATTGGAATGTGGGTTGGGGGAGGGCATGTTTAATGTTAAAAAGTGTATTCAGTATTATTACTTTATTTGAAAAACAGGGAGCTGAGAATCTCTGAAGGGGTAGTTCTTGGCCAAGGCAGCTATCTAGACAGAACTGCTGAGACCAGAGAAGCTTGGCTGTCACAAACATTGGAAATCCCTGGTGGGATCTGGAAACTCTCCGGAATGAGAAAGGTGCTGGGAAAGCAACAGCAATTTGATTTTCACCTGTATTCACGTACTTTTAATGGTCTGTTTTCTTCATTTTGAACTTAATTTGTTCCATTTGGCCTTAGAAGCTTGTCATCTTGCTCTTCCCCTCCCTCTCTAGACGCCGCATTCCTCCATCATGTTGTCATCGTTTCGTAAGCACAGAGTCCGGCTATTTGACCAGCATGCAGGGAACGGTTGCCTTTTCGGTTTTGCCTGGCTTGCACTGAAGACACATTTGTGTGCAGAGAGGTTGAGTGATCCAAAGGGGGAAATACCCTGCCTGCATGACCTTTCTGTTAAGCTAGTTGGTTAGGGTTTGGGGTTTTGTTGTTTTTTTGGTGTTACATAAACAGAGGTCTTAGTAAATTTATTCCAAAATTTCCAAAGCCTCCTGTTCTTTTACCTTCCTCTCTTTAAGGCATGACTATATTAATTTCTTATCACCCTATTGGCGTTTGCATGTAGTGTTTGCTGATTTTCTCCTTTTTTTTTTTAATGGTTACTTGGTTTTTAAGAACCGAGAGACTAAACAGATTATCTTAGATATTTGGAAAAAAATAACCTGAAAACGTAGTAAAAATGGTATTTTTAAATTTGATAAATACAAACAGTAAACTTGAGCTTGTTTCCTGTTCTCATTAACTTATTTTTTTCTGCCACAATCTTTGTAACACAGTGGATCTTGCGTTATCTTGGTTTAAAAAAGAAGTGCACTCTGCATCTGTGTTGTGTGTGTACAGTTTTTGAGTGTTTGCTAAATTGGACGTTTTTCAAAAAGAACTGCTTAAAATTAGTGTCTTACTATCCCATAAGAAGAAATATAAACTTTGAAAATGTCTAGTAATTATGGGTGATAAATCCAAGGCAAGCCCTTTTATAAATCAGACTGGCTAATTATTTACATGAGGTTTATAAAAATGGGCCACATTATAACTTTATCCTGTTGTGAATCTAGGTAACAATATTTTGCACTTAAATACTTCTCTGAATTTTACAGGTTAAAAGGTAAGTAGCAGCAAGATAGTATTTGGGAAGCATCAGAAGTGAGTTTTCTCAGCGTTGCTCTGCATTCCTGGATTTTGATGCAATGCAGTATTATGAATCTTTTGCTTTCTTAAAGCTAAGCCCCTGCTCACCTCTGCAGAATCGTGCTAACGAGTTGAAATGAATTAGTCAATTTAAAGGCTGATGTGGATCCATAATCCTGATCGGAATGTGGTTTCAGCAAAAAAAAACTTGGTTTTATTTGTGGTTAAAACTCTTAATTTATGTATTATGTACCTCTGCTTACCATCAGATCTGCCACTAAAATCTGCAGCTAAGCTGGTTTTGAGTTCTTCTGTTTGATCTGAGAATGAACGGGAAATACAGTTTTATGGGTGCTAACCAATTCTTCGGTGGTTTGTTCTGGGGGAAGCCCTTCCACAGGCTTGGATGTAGTTCTCTTGCTTTGCAAATGTACGATTGGTAGTAGGTTGCCTTTCTAAGCCACGCCGAACAGCTTTGTACATGAACAGCATTGTACATTCTGCACCTCTGGGCTCTGACTAAGCAACAAAAACAAAACTGATGACTGTTTCTATGACCTTTTGCTCTGGGCAGTGTTTAGGACATTTTCTATAGAGCCAAATGTTCTATTCATCCTGTTAGTCCCTAAAATCCCTTTCCTTGCAAAACAGTGTATCTGGAGAAGTCTGAGGGCATTTTGTAGTATTCCACTTGCCCCTTACATTGGCACAATCAACTTGCTGAAAGGACTGCAGTCTCCATGCTTTATTTTAAATAGTGACTCCTTTCATCTTTGCTACAATTTTATTCTCCTCTGGGGATCCATAGAGAAACTGCTGAATTCTTCCACTCTCCAAGATCTGTGTGAGGGTGTCCTAAGCTATTCACTGCAGGTGCCAAGTTGGCAGAGTTGAAAGCGTTTGACCTTTGGTTCGGAATGTTTGTATCTGCAGTCTTTTGTTTAACACGGTGTCATTCTCACCCTCTCCCCACCCTGCAAATACAATACATCCCTTTGCACAATGGGTGTATAGCTTCTGTAGATCAAGCAGAGGCATTTGAAAACTCCCTGAGTACCAGGAACTGCCTCAGCTATCGTTTGGGGTTCTGCAAGAAGACAAAGATATTAATGTCTAGCCTCGTTTGTTGGAATCCATTTTCATTAATAATGTGTATAAGTTTGTGTTGGATACGAGGAGTCATTCTCAGGAATGTCATATTTTTTGCATTAGACTAGAACTTTCTAGCCAAGAGTCATATCTTAAGACCCCTCTATTTTCCCAGAGATCTGGCAATACTGTAATAATGCTGACAAGTTCTTTTAATTTATTACAATAGAGGACATAGTTATAATTCCTGTTTTATCCCCTGAGATCAACTCACATTACTTGCTGAATGATGCAGCTAACATTTGCTGCATTGCAGCATTTATAAATAGCCTACATTTGCAGTCTTTTCTGATAATATTTGCAAAAACAGGAACTTTTTTCTTCAGTTACTTTAAATGGGTAGCTGTCCTGAAACAGAATACATTCAACACTTTGTTTCTCCTCCCCCACATTCTCTGTGCAGAAACTTGATTGGCAAAATCAGAGTTGATTGGTTGCTTTAGTCATTTGATTGCAGTCCTAAGAAGTCAGCTCCTTCTCAGTTGGGGGGCAGTTAAGTGGAATGGATAGGCTGGTGTGGTTGGAGATCGTTTTTTAATGCCACGTTTCCCAGAGTCTTCCTTTCTAGCTCTCACAAGGCTTTAATCCCATTAAGGCTGGAAACAGCCGGGAACCTTCTCGGTGGAGTCTGCCTTATCAGTCAGCTGCATATTTCAGGGCAGGGGTGGAGTTGTTGCAGTGGACAGCCTCAGTCAGGGAGGGAATGTGGCACACACAGGCTGAGTCCAGGAAATCCCACTAACTCTCTCAAAATAGTTTTGGGTGAGGTTTTAGTGCCTTTGGGTTGCAGTAGTTCTTGGTGACATGAAACATTTTCCTGTGTTTAATACAGTTTGTGGAAATGACCCTTTCAGGGGCACATAGAAACTGGAACTTGTATAAATTAGAGAAACGTGCATTAGGTTAAGGGACGGGAGCAAGACTTACTAACCTATAGTCTTAGGCTCCTGTAATGTCAAAGAAGAAAATTCTGAATGCTGACAGCAGTGGGAAAGCATTGATGACTTTCAGATGTCCAGCTCCCCAGAGAGACAGCCAGTTGTGGCTTGGCAGAGCTCCTGCCTGCTGATGTCAGCTGATCTGCTGCAGAAAAGAAAAGTCCATTATTGCCTGACTGAAGCACAGGACATTATTCTGAACACTTTGTTTCCTTTTGCAAGGCATTCCTTTGGAACGAAGACTTGGGAGATTCCTTGGACAGTGTGGAAGCGCTTCTCAAGAAGCATGAGGACTTTGAGAAATCACTCAGTGCCCAGGAGGAAAAGCTCACCGTAAGACCCCTTCTCTTCATCAGCACCTTCCAGTGATCCTTAGAGGAAGCTGGGAGGCCATCCTTTTTCTAAGAGGTTGTGTGGAGGGCATGTATTGGGTGCTTAAAATCTAGTGATGGTAGTCCCTTCTTGTTGGAGGTAAAACACTGCTTTATAGAGAGAAACCATTGTCTTGTTGTAAACCTCCAAAGTGAGATTTACCTTTCACTGAAAGTGGCAAAGAATTAATGTCAGAGGTATTTTTCCCATTGAAAACAGGTCTTAGAAATAGAAGGCTTAACCTATATCTGACCCCGTCAGATCGTGTCAGTGTCATGACATTATGTCTCCAGTCTGGAATGGATCAAGCACAGACTCAAAAGTTATGGGGTAAATGTTGTCATAGCAAACCTGAGAGTGAAAACCTTGACTGTGTTAAGGTTCCAAGGGTTTGGTGACCTGCTGTGTAGCTGCTTTTCTCTAGAGGCTGAGCTACGGGATAGTGTGCTCAGCAGTGAAGAGCTCTTCCTTTTCTTCCTAGGCCTTAGATGAATTTGCAGCAAAGCTAATTCAGAACAACCACTGTGCAATGGAGGATGTGGCTACTCGCCGAGATGCTGTAAGTTTCAAGGTTCTTTTTGCACCTTCCCTGCTGTCCACGGCTAGCCCTTCTGAGACAGGTGTTGCAGTGTCGCCTCTAGAGCTGGAAATCTTTGGGGGAGTAGGAACTAAAGACTCACAGAGATCCTTGTCTTCCAGCTGCTGAGCCGCCGCAATGCCCTTCATGAGAGAGCTATGTATGGCCAAGCCCAGCTGGCTGACTCTTTAAACTTGCAACAGTTTTTCCGGGATTCTGATGAGCTCAAGAGTTGGGTGAATGAGAAGATGAAAACTGCCACAGATGAAGCCTATAAAGTAATGTACTGTTCACACTGCCATATAGTGCTTGGGCAGAAAGCTAACACAGCTCTCACAAATAAATTGTAGCTAAAGAAAGAAATGAGGAATTCCAAAGACCATAGTAGTTAATGTAAGCAGACCGCTTAGTACACCCTGCCCTGTAAAGATAAGTATGAAGGTAACACAAGGTAACTAAGGTAACTTGGCATAACTGGGTTCAAGATAGAAGCCCCTTCTTTCTTTTCTTGGCAGGACCCATCCAACCTACTAGAGAAAGTACAGAAGCATCAAGCTTTTGAGGCTGAGCTCTCAGCAAACCAGAGCCGCATTGATGCCCTGGAGAAAGCCGGGCAAAAGCTGACTGACGTCAACCACTATGCCAAGGACAAAGTAGCCGCTCGTGTGAATGAGGTCAGCAGTCTGTGGAAGGAGCTGCTCGAGGCCACTGAACTGGAAGGTGAGAGAAACTGCCACTGGATTGTGATGGGAACATTTGGGAATTAAATCTCCCTTCTGGGTTCAGTGTTTTCAGAACACATACCCTGCAGTAAGCTGAGGTGAGCCGCCTCGGGTGTTTGGCCCACTTCCCGTGTTGGGAGCTCTAGCTTGGGCGCTCGAGGCTTTGCTTACGTGGTGAATGGGGCTGAGCATGCTGGTTGGTGGGGGCGCCTGCGGGGAAGAGGGAATGATAGGGCCTAGTAGCTTGACTGAGTGGGGCCTCGTACCTGAAAATCAAAGTTCAGCTGTGACCCAAGGCATTGAATAATTCCCAAGTGCCCTTATCTCATGGGGGTTAGGATGCTTTCTGAAAAACTTCCCACTCAGCATCTAGAAGGCAGAGCAGACATTGAGGTTTGTTTCTTTAGCTCTGTGATAGAGGTCAGGCAGTTAACAGCCTAACCCATAGTTCTTCACTGAGATGCTGCTGTCTGTGGGCAGTACTGGCAGGAGGAGAATGAAATAGAAAATGAAACGTGCCTCTGCAACTAGGGATAAAGCTTCGGGAGGCTAACCAGCAGCAGCAGTTTAATCGCAATGTTGAGGACATTGAACTGTGGCTGTATGAAGTGGAGGGTCATTTGGCTTGTGATGATTATGGCAGAGATCTTACCAATGTCCAGAACCTGCCAAAGAATCAGGCCCTGCTGGAGGCTGACGTGGCTGCTCACCAGGTAGGGCGTGACCTGTCGGCTGCCGGTGGCCGGTGGGGGCAGAAATGGTAGGAATAAAGAAGGGCAAGTAGCCTTAAACCAGGCTAGTTTGGGGAGGGATGAAGTGTGTTGATACAGGTAATCCTGTATGACCCTGTCTGCTCCCCAGTCTGCCCAAGGTAAACTGATCCCTCAGAGCTTTTGAGAGCCCAGAATGTGGGGAAGTGGTGGCAGATGGATTACCCTTGGGGGAAAGACCCACACTTTTTTCAGGTGTGATCAAACCACACCTGAAGCAGCAAAGTCAGTGGAGAGCACAGTTGCCCAGAGCTGACCCAAGCTTTCAAGACTGTCCTTTCCCTTTCCTAGGACCGAACTGATGGCATCAACATTCAGGCCCGCCAGTTCCAGGATGCTGGGCATTTTGACGCTGAGAACATCAAGAAGAAGCAAGGAAACCCTCGTGGCCCGCTACGAGGCTCTCAAGGAGCCCATGGTGGCCCGCAAGCAGAAGCTGGCTGATTCTCTGCATCTGCAGCAGCTCTTCCGTGATGTGGAGGATGAGGAGACATGGATTCGAGAGAAGGAACCCATTGCTGCATCCACCAACAGAGGTCAGTCTGCCTCCTGTTTGGGAAAGGGCTCTGTCCTAAGAGCATAGGGATGCACGTCAGAATGACCAAGGTTGGGTTTAATTAAACTGGAACCCTGGTGGACTGTAAGAGCAACAGGGCTGTGCCGACTTTCCTCTCATGGTTGGATGACTGAGGAGTGGTTTCTGTTTTCAGGCAAACATTTGAGAGGGGTGCAGAATCTGCTGAAGAAACACCAAGCCCTCCAGGCAGAAATTGCCGGCCATGAGCCCCGCATCAAGGCAGTCACACAAAAGGGCGCTGCCATGGCAGAGGAAGGTGAGTGCTCGGCATTGCGGAAGGCGGCTCTGCTCTGCTCACAGAGGCGCCCCAGGGTTCTGTGGGCACCAGACAGCTGTGGGTTTGAGTACGATCACCATTCTCTCCTAACCGTGACCCTGACTAGACTGAAGCCCCTAGACTGAAATTCTTACCTGGGTTATGGGACTGACAATACCTACACTTGGGGTCGTTGTGAGAATTAAGTGACAGCAGGTAGTGAAGAGTCTGGTACAGTGCCTGGCACATGTACGTCTCAGTGACTGAGAATCTTGGGCTGCAGTTACTTTTATTTCATTAAAATAACATTACTAAAGCCAGGTGGTCGTTCTGCTTTCTTAGAAGGGCACGTGAGGAAAAAGGAAGAGAAAATTCTAACACCGGCAGACAAAAGATATTAAAAAACCGCTCTTCCTACCTAAACCTGTTCATCAGATTGCTTGACAAGCTCATGGGAGCCTGTGATGTATCCGATCTCTCCAGTTATTAGATTACTACAAAACACAGTGCCAAGACCAAAAGCACATCAGAGAGTATATTACCAAGCTGGTGACTTACCAGAACTGCTTCACACCTTTCCAGTACAGAGCAAATCCTCTTGCGAGTCTCCTCTCTCCATCTAGGTCCCTAGGTAACAGCTGACACACTTTGAGCGTCCCTTTGAGTAATTTCTGGCCCAGTTACTCAAAAAGGCTTACTGTTAATTTCCTGTAAAGAGGCCCTTACTGCAGCACATTTTTTTCCTGCAGCATATTTTTTAAACTGACTTCATTTGGACCTTTCAAAATCTGAGACATTAGCTACAACCAAAGGGAAAATAAATGACTAGTTTAAGGAGTTGGAATCTTCACTCAGTGTTCCCACTGCTGTTCCTTAAGACTTTGTTTCCTGGCTGCAAGCACCCCCACCCCTCCCATCTTTGATACACTCTGTTTTACTTAAGTCCAATTGCTATGACGCCGCAATTTCTTAACACATTAGGAAAATACTCAAGACATCTCTCTTCTACTCTACCCTGACAGCCATAAGTTTTTCTAAAATACATGATGAAGACAGAACAAAGGGGCCTACATATTTTAGGATCTATTATATAAAAGAGATTGGATAAGACGTTGCAGCAAATCAAGCACCACCTCAATCCAGCTTTCTGGGCTATTCGGGCTTTTAATTTAAAACATATTCAACCCTTAACCTTAACGAGCCCCTTATTTAAAATATTTTATCCTAGTACATAAGGAGGCTTTTAAGGCCATTTTGTTTGGGAAGCATCAAATCAGATTCGGCTTGCAAACAAAAGGCTGCTCCACCATTCAACACTGGCATGGCTGCTGAATTTTTGACAAATAATGTCCTCGACTCGAAAGACACGTTCTCAGGAAAAAAGAAACTCTTAAGCTATTTGATCTGGACCTCATACAAAGCAAGGACTACATCTACCTGTTATTTACACGCAAATCACGACTGGGTGGGACAGAAAGAAACGTTTATTAAAAGGAAAGATGGCCAGACGCGGACCTCCCTGCGTCTAGAGAAAAGGCCAAGAATCGCCAAACAGGATAAAATGAAGGTCAAACAGTCCTTTAGAGTCTCCGCTCTTCTTCCTTCACGGTGTGGGCCAGCACTGCTTGTGGGCATTTGGGAAAAGGAGAGCAGAGTCGCTCCCCACCGAGGGAAGGGACTAGGGGCGGCGGGGGAGCCCTCTGCAGGGACGGGGAGGGGACGACCCCGCCCAGGGACCCCACCCCCACCCCCACCCCCACCCCACCTGCCGCCTTCGGGTGGGGCAGGGCGGGGCCGCAGCTGGGCGTGGGGGGACCGGGGCAGTCTCGCCCCCACCTCCTCTGCCCAGCAATGACCTTCCAGCCGCCGGCGCCCGGGCTCGGCAGGAGGTTCCTCCGCAGCCCACGCGCCGCAAGCCTATGGCGGCCGGCTCGCCCCGCTCCTCGCCCGACCGAAGGAGCTGCGAGGCCGCAGCGCTCACCTGTCCGCGCGCCGGCCCCGCCCCGCCCTGGCGGCCCGGCTCGCGGTCCAGGGTTCGGCGGCCCCCGGCTCGCTGCCGCCCAGGCTCCCCAGCTCCCCCTCTCACCGGCTCCTGGGTAGAGGCAGGAAGTGCGCGGGGCTGGGGGCGCTGAGGGGCCGAGGCGCCCCAGCGGCCTCTCCCCTCGCGGGTCGCTCCGCAGACGGTAGTAGCAGCGACGCGCGCGCCCCACCTCTTTCCGAGGCAGCCACAGCGTTCCGGCGGCGCGCGGGCGCGAGCGCGAGCGCGGGCGAAGGGCTCGGACGCGGCGCGAGGGGCGGGGACGAGCGCCGGCGGAGCAAAGGGGGCGGAGCTCCCTCCGGGTCGCCTCCCCCTCCCCCCACCCCCCGGTGAGCCGGCGGAAAAGGCCGAGTGTTCCCGGAAGTAGCCGAAGCAGCGATCGTGGGGAAGAGCCGAGCCTCGGGAGCTCAGCGAGACGTTGGCGAAGGAGGGCGCGCCGAGGGTGGAGGTTGATGGGTGCAGTGGAGTCAGTGCCCCCGCCCGGGCGGGCCCAGATGCTTCTCCGCAGCGCCCTCCGCTCGGCTTGGTCCTCCAATCCTGCCCCTCCCGGCCCTGCAGAAAATCTTCTGCACCCCACCCCTCCGTCCCTGGGAGCCCCTCCAGGACTGCAGCGAAAGGCGGGGCTGGGGCCATCGCTGCAGTCTGGCTGAGGATGCTGCGCGTCCTGGCCGGAAAATCGCCCTGTCCCAAAGGAAAGGATCACGCGGCGGCCTCTTCCTCCTGGCCCCTTTCGCTAGAAGAAGCGGGGCAGGGGACGCAGCTCAGCCTGTGCTAATGGGAGCTGGGGGCTGGGGTCAAGAAACTCAGGTTATTTGGGGGCTCCGGGTTTGAGGAGATGGCGAGAAAAAGCCAAATAAAGTCGACCAAATCTGGGGTTCAAGTCTGCCATTCCAGGATTTGGAGGGTTAATTTCTAATGTTATTACAGCAAAAACCTACAGGTGTCTGTGGAATGGGATGCATCAGTGGTATTTTATAAACAAGATAAAGTTCCTCCTGCCACAATTAATTGAACTTGCCTTATGTACTAGGCCCTATGTACCAGGCATTTCATGTGTGTTATCTTTATTTTCTTAATCTGTGCAATCATTTTACAAGATAGGTATTCCTTCCCCATTTTACCAAGGAGCACCGTGACAGAGAAGCCAGGCCTCTGGCCCGAGATCCGGCTGCTGGCAAGAGGGAAAGATAGGATTTGAATCCAAGCAATCAGACCTCTTAAACAGTATGGTATACCACCTTCTCATAGGAAAGGGAGGCATTGTGGCGGTGCATGTCGAGGTGCTGAGAAAAACAGGATTTCTGGAATTTCTGTTTCTTACAGCCTGAGCAGTTGAAGGGCCTGTTGTTCTGTAGCTAAACTCTGTAGGTACCAGCCCTCCATTAGCAAGCGCTTCACCCACCCCCACTCTGGTGACAGCTGGGCCGCAGCCATTGGGAGTGACACCCAGATCATCCCTGGGCAGTCAGGCAGACCAGGAGCTCTGCAGCCTCCTTGGTACCAAGCAGCCCTCCTCTTTGAATGAATTGATAAAGGCCGTGGGCACTGCAGCAGGACTGTGCCTGGGCCAGCCCTGAGCTTCCTGGTCCTCTGCAGTTTGGCTTCTTCCCTGGTGCCTGGGATCTGCCATCTGGTTTCTAAGCTGCCCTGGCTGTAGCCACGATAGTAAGGACAAAGTCTCCATTCCCACACTCCATCAGGGTGGAGAGAAAAAAGGAGTGGCCACACCTCAGCAGCCACTTTACAGAATCTGGAGGGAAAACGTAGGAGCTAAGCACATTTCCTGCAATCTTCTATGTAGTGAAAACGGGACAGGATAACAACTCCCCCCCTCCACCCCCCAGTCCCTTTCTGGGAACAGCTGATGGCGTCTGGTCTCCAGCCTCTTCTCCAACGGGTAACAGCAAAATGTTTCATGGAATATTCAGCTCTGGGCACAAGATGGCTCACATAACCATAGCTCTCCAAAATTTCTAAGATCGTCGGCTCCTGCCAAGAACAGGTCTCAAGGCCGTGGGCAAGGAGCTATAAAAAGGGAAGATTTTTCTTTTAACGCACTCTAGCTTCATAGTGAAATGGAGGCTTTGCTGCTTTTACCAGGTGCAAAACAGATCTGAGACCTTAGAGAGAGCTTCTGTATTGGTACAGAAACCAAAATCTTACTGGTTGATCCTTTGTCTGATCTGAGACCAGGCCAAAAACCAGAATCTGCAGCCTGGCCACCTCCCACTCACTCCCCCACCACATTCTGCATTTGGCTCTGGAAGTGAGGCACTTACAAAGCATTCTTCACACCTTCTATTGTCTGCCTACCTCAGCGCCCACCAGTTTCACCAGATGCCTGACACTCTGCTAGGTGTGCGGGGAGGGAGATGACACTGCAGATAATGGCCCTCTCTGTTTCCTGAGAGAAAACTCATTCACAAAGAAAACCAACAGAAAGAAGCACAGGAGAGTATAGCAGCTCTTAGCCAGTCAGCTTCTGTCCTCTGTCACAGCGCTCTCGGCTCCTGAAAAGCGGGGGTGGGGGGGGAGGCTGAATTCTGTTCCAGCGGTTCTCAAAAGTCTGATATGTGCCCTAAGCTTAGGCATCTAGTTCCAGCACGTTTTCAGGTTGTTCAAGAGGTCATACACCTCTTTTTGGGAAATACACCAACTGTAATGATATTTTCACTTGTTCTGGCTTGGAAAGTAACTTGCCCACTGTCTCCCTGGGAGAGTCTCTTTCCCTTTCCCCCTCTCCCTCTTCATCCCTCTTCATCCCTCCTCCTCCGCCAGAAGTTAACAAGCATGCATCAAATACTTCCCCTGTTTTTCCTTCCAGCAAGGTTGCTGATTGGGAAGTGACACTGGTAAGTGAACTCTACCTCCCAGATGACATTCTGCAGTGTCAGAGCTGGCAAGAAATAGCACAGATCTTCAAAACTGACTGGATGAAGCTTGAGAACATTATGCTAATTGAAATCAGACACAAAGGACAAATAAATACTGCATGATTCCACTTACATGAGGACCCTAGAACAGTCAAATTCATAGACAGGAAGTAGAGCAGGGGTAGTCAGCGGCTGGGGAGGTGGGGAAATGGGGAGTTAGTGTTTAATGAGTTCAGTGTGTCAGTTTTGCAAGATGAAACTCTTAGGAGTTGGATGGTGGTGACGGTTATACTTAATGCCACAGAACTAGCCACTTAAAAATGGCTAAAATGGTTAATTTTGTTACGTACATTTTATCATAATTAAAACAAAACAAAACATAGTGACTGCTTCGGAAATCAGGGACCATGTTAGAGAAGAGGACTGACAGCTGCTGGGGCATGGCCTTGCCAGGCTGGTTTGCTTCGAAGGATGACAGGTGACAGTCCCTCTCTCCCCTTGCATATCTTCATAAGCCCACTTGCTTATTTCACATCTGTACTCTGGTGGGACTGCCTGTGAGGCTCCATCAGTCATTGTACCTCCTGTTCATCCTGAACACAGTCAGAATGCCTCACAAGCCACGTCAGACCACGCTGGGAAACCGTTAGCTTCCTAAACTAAGTGTCCATCAGTAGATGAATGGATAAAGAAGATGTGGTACAAATACACAATGGAATATTATTCAGCCATAAGAAGAAAACAAACCCTACCATTTGCAACAACATGGATGGAACTAGAGGGTATTAGGCTCAGTGAAATAAGCCAGGCAGAGAAAGACAAGTATCAAATGATTTCACTCATCTGTGGAGTGTAAGAACAAAGAAAAAATGGACACAAGACAGCATCAGACTCACAGACCAAAGGGAAAGGGTTGGGGAGGGCGGGTGGGGAGGGAGAAGTGGATTAATGGGCATTATACTTAGCACACACAATACAGGTAGGGCACAGGGAAGGTAGTATAGTGCGAAGAAGACAAATAACGACTGTGTAGCGTCTTACTATGCTGATGGACAGTGCTTGCAATGAGGCGCGGGGGGAACTTGATAGTAATGGGTGAATGTTGAAACCACAATGTGGCTCATGTGAAACATTCATAAGATTGTATATCAGTGATACTTTAATCAAAAAAAAAAGACTGTTGATGACAGAGCATTTGGGACTTCAAATGATTGAAACATTTTTTCTTTATTTTGTGGAAAATGACATGAACAGAACCATTTTAAAATAGAACCAGGGCAGCCATTACAGAGGAACTGCCTTGCCCATCCTGTTTTCTAAACCATTCAGCTGCGCCCAACTGCCCAGTCCAAGAAGTCAGCAAGGAGAAAATCCTGGTTGGAAAGATTGATAAAATTGAACTTTTTCCTGGTGACATCTGACCGAAGAAGTGTAAATCTAGCTCTGCTTTCAGCACCAAAGAACTCTTCTTAAAAACAACTTAGCTAATCTTTCATTTTTTCCATAAAAACCCATAGTCTACCTCCTGTAATCAGGACACTATGTGGCTTTCTACCTAGATCTGTGTACCCCAAACTGCAATTCTTTGATCCCAAATAAACACTTTGACTTTTGGGGGGGAGGGAAAAAAAGGTTAGCTTCCCATTGCCTATAGAATCACCCAAACTATTTAAATAGATATTCCAAAGCCTTCATAAATTTGCTCCAATTTACCTTTCCCAGGATCATTTCCTACAGCTTTTCTCCAGCCTTGAACTTAGCCACATCCTGAACAGGGTTATTTATTTGTTCCAGTTCCTGCTTCAGCTCATACTTTTTCCTCCAATTAGAACAGCCTTCTCTCCCAAAGCCCACTTTTCCCTGCTGCCTGACAAATCCCGCCCATTTTGAGTTTCTCAGTATAAACTTTCTGGAAGAGCAATTTAGCAGTATGGATCAGAATATAAAATTTATGCGCCATTTGACACATTATATCCAAAATTTACTCTAAGGAGGTAGGAGAAGATAATATATTTATCATAGCAAATGTTAATAACTGTAAACAATTATAACAATGGTAATCATTGTAAAAAAAACGTAATTGAAAAAAGTAGAAGCAACTAGCCACTGACAGATGAACGGCTCATTACGATTCATAAGTTTCACAGACTATATTGGAGAAACAGGTCATACAGACTGACTTGGGAAAACATCTGAGATATTACTGCATGACCGTAAGTATGCATCTATCTCAGAAGCACTGTATTTGTGTATTTGTGTGTAGATATGCAGAGATGACCCAAGGCAATGTTCACAGTGGACACCCAAAATAAAAAATCTCTGAGTAGTTTTAAGTGTCTGGACCAAACACTATCTCCAAGATACTTTCCTAAACTCCAAGTAAGCATTTCAAAAAGTATGTTCCCAGAAATACTAGGCCCGAGAGCAGATCTGCAAATAGGAACTCCACAGTCAGTTCCAGAACACTGCAAGCTCTTGGAAGTTAACTATTCAAAGCAGCATAGTTAAGGCACTGTGCATCCTGCAAGAAAAAAAGTCCCTTTTCCTTAGAATCTAAGTATTTTGTAAAGGAAGATTGAAGATTTCAAACATAAACTTGGTACTCAGACGGGTACACTGAACCCCTGTATGCCCCCAACCAGCTTCAACAATTATCAAGTCTTTTATCATTTCATTCTTATTTCATCTACTGCTTCACCTTGTCACCTCCGTAAGAGTTGCAAGCATTGTTCTGTTTTGTTTGCTATTATTAATATACAATTACATGAACAACATTATGGTTACTAGACTCGCCCTATTATCAAGTCCTCACCACATACCCCCATTGCAGTCACTGTCCATCAGCGTAGAAGGATGTTACAGAATCACTACTTGTCTTCCCCATATCCCCTTACCCCATCCCCACCCCCGCTACAGTATGTGTGCCAATTGTAATAGCCCTTTTGCCCCCTTATCCCTCCCTTCCCACCCCTCTTCCCCAGTCCCTTTCCCTTGGGTAACTGTTAGTCAATTCTTGGGTTCCGTGAATCTGCTGCTGTTTTCTTCCTTCAGTTTTTCCTTTGTTCTTATACTCCACAGATGAGCGAAATCATTTGGTTCTTGTCTTTCTCTGCCTGGCTTATTTCACTGAGCCTAATACCCTCTAGCTCCATCCATCTTGTTGCAAATGGTAGAGTTTGTTTTCTTCTTCTTATGGCTGAATAATATTCCATTGTGTATATGTACCACATCTTCTTTATCCATTCATCTACTGATGGACACTTAGGTTGCTTCCATTTCTTGGCTATTGCGATAAACATAGGGGTTCATATGTCTTTTTCAAACCTGGCTGCTGCATTCTTAGGGTAAATTCCTAGGAGTGGAATTTCTGGGTCAAATGCTGTGTCTATTTTGAGTTTTTTGAGGAACCTCCGTACTGCTCTCCACAGTGGTTGTACTAATTTGCATTCCCACCAGCAGTGTAGGAGGGCTCCCCTTTCTCCACAGCCTCACCAACATTTGTTGTTGTGCAAGCATTGTTTGCTTAGGCAGGGGAGGAGGGTTATCTTTACATTTTCAAATAATGTAAAGTTATAGGAATAATAGGAAAAAATCCCATATACCCTTTACCCATATTCCCCAATTTCTTAGCATATGACATTTATGCCATGCATGTATATACTTACATAATGTTCACATGCACACACACACACACGTGTGTGTATACACATGCTCTCCCACTGAATCATCTGAGAATTGCAGACACCATGCCCATTTACCTCCAAGTTCTCCAAGAGTATTTCTTAAGAACAAGGACATTCATTTTTATCACCACAGTACAATGATCAAAGTCAGGAAATTAATGTTGACATAATAAATACCGTTACCTAACATATAGATCTTATTCAAATTTGTCCAATTGTCCCACTGTTCTTTATAAAACAAACACACAAAGAGATGTATTTTTTTCTGGTCCAGGATCACATACTACCTTTCATGTAGACATCCTGTAGGAGCTAAAAGACACGTGTTTCTTGAATACATCATCTGTATAAACTAGGTACTTTAAAAAAATGGAGCCTGGCTGTAAACTAGACAATAAATTCCTTTCTAATGGGTGTTTTGTAAATTCATCAGAGCTGAACACCAAAGCTCTCATCTGCTTTCTGCAGGGCCACAGGAAATCTAGTATGAGGAATTCATTAGGTAGGACAGAGAAAAGGGACGTGAAGGGCCAGGCCTGAAAAAGGCAACTGTGGCCCCTTTGGTTGTCCCAGCACTAACACAGAAGACATCCAAACCTAATTGTCACTGTGGTCATCACAGGAAGCTTTAGAAGACGGGAAAGCTTCCAGTGCTTGGGTGGCAAATCTCCAGAAAAGCTCCATTCTACTGTCCAAGGCATGCGTAGGGTTTATCTCCTGCTGCAATTTTCAATTCACTATCAAATTTGCTTTAAAATGATGTAGGACAATGGTAGGACAAAAATATGGGTGCTCAGCCTGAGAAATGAGGTCAGTCCTGAAAGAGAGCTAGCAGGCAAGGGAGGACTTGAGTTCACCAGCTGAATGCAGTCCTGAAGCATTACACTCTCAGGAATCTGATGCTCCTGCCCACCAGGAGCTGCATCCACCAGCTAGCAAACACTCCCTCTGAAGGAGACACTATCAGTGAGAATCAGAACCTGGCCTCCCCAATGCTCTACTTTCTCGGTTTCAATCAAGAACCCCCTAGGAGCACCAAGCATCCGATGACATATACAAGACTGTTGACACATCTAGAGAAAAAAACACCCAAGTAGCCTAAGAGGCATTTTCTATGGAGTGGTGCAAATTCAGAGTGGAAGAGACCTTAGAGCTCATCCCGTCCAGTGATTTTCCACATTTCATTTTCGGCAGAGGATCTTCCCTGTATATAATCTAACACAGGACCCCGATATATGTGGCACAGAGAGCAAAAATGCCATGGCAGAGATCCCAGCATGCCATCAGGGCTCCACTGAAAGGCTGTGCAACTGTGAGCCAGATATTCTAACCTCTCCTGCTACCACAGATTTTCATGGTTATTGATAGGACAATATTCCAGCAAATGGCAGTAGTTATCTTATTATTATTATTATTTTGAAGTATCATTGATATACATACAATCTTATATTGGTTTCAAGTATACAACACAGTGGTTTAATGCTTACCCATAATACTAAATCCTCACCCCTTCCAGTGCAGTTTCTATGTCAACAGAGGAGGATGTCACAGAATCATCGACTGCATTCCCCATGCTCTACTACTATCCCCGTGACTGGCTTATATTATGATTGAGAATTTCTGTGCCCCTTTATCCCCCTCCTACCGACCCCTCCCATGGTAACCACTAATCACTTCTCAGTGTCTGTGAGTCTACTGCTGTTTTATTCATTCTGTTTCACACGGCAGTAGGATCTTGAAGGGAGAACTTTTCAAAAATCTGCAAAGCCTCCGTATGCCAACTGACTAGAGCTGCGCCCATCCACTCCACACCCCAAAGTCAGTGCTTCCCACCTCGCTCCCTGTCAGGATACACAAAGATGCCATCGGTAAAGCACAGGCAAAGAGAGGAAGTGCAAACAGCCACCGGCTCAGGGCCCCTCCCTGCGCTAAGGAGCTCGGCTGCCATTACACACCAACTGGGATGTTCTGCCTCCTGGGAAGGCGCTGCTCAGGAGCACAATTTGAAAACCACTGATCTAGGGACCAGAGGTTCAGAGAGGGTGGGTGACCTACCCAAGGTCACAAAACCTAAAAGTGAAAACCTAAAAGAAGTCTGACTCCTTCCCTGGTGTTCATTTTTCCATTTCTGCTAGATAAAACAGGGTCAGTTACTGGTACATAGTTCCAAAAGAGGAAAAAACAAAACAAAACAAAACAAAGGGCCATTTTCCCACGGTGAAGGTAAAGAAGATACAAAAGAGAAAAACACATAGCATTCTATACCTAGACTTGGGCACCAGACTATTGTGCCCCTGTATGATTTATATGGCTCAAGATACAGGAAATTGATCATACTGAAACAACTAGATAGCAGCAATGGCTTTTTAAAAATGCTTTGTTACTCATTTTTTGGCACCATAGTCAATAATTCATGGAATACATCACTTCAAACAACTCAAGAATACCAGGGAATACCCTCCAAACACATCCCACCCACAACATTTAGCACAGAGGAACAGATCCATAGGACAAACAGGGCTTTCTGGTTCAAAATACATGTGCCAACAGCCCTAACCCCCATACTAAACTACCTCTGATGGTGTCTGGGACTTCGTCCTTGTCGACATCAGGCATTTCCTCTGAATTTATAATTATGTCACCATAATCTGGACTTGCAGGGAAGGACTAGGCCTCAGCTACTAACCCAGACAATTAAAGTGGACCTTTTGAGTCCATCGCTCATCATATGGACCCCTTGGGGAGTCATCAAAATCTAAGGGGCCACCAGGCTTTTGTGAGCCATGAAAATCTCCATTCCTGGTCACAAGGCACGAATATCTAAAAATGTGTACTGGTAGATTTCTACACCCGACACGACTTTTCCCAAAAGACAGTTTGTCTTGAGCTGTTTTATTACTCTTCTTTTACAACAAAACGGTGATGATGCCATGGGGGGACATCAGGAACGCCAGAAGGAAGGAGGCAGAAAGCCCGGGGGCACAGGAATCTTCTTGCTCTGCAAACATTTCTGGTCAGGGAAAGATGAAGAAAACAATGATTTTCCTCATAACACTCTGTCCAATACTTTGAAGTAGGAAGAAACTCTGAGGGACAGCACATTAAGTCCTATGGAACAGCAGTCATAAGGGAAACTACAGACATTGTGTGTAAGATGTCTGCTTCTGCGTGAGGGACAGCAGAGGACAAGTGTCATGCTGTTGCAACGCCTGCCCCACCCCCGTCTCCCACGGCCAGGCCTCCTCTTTCATTATCACTTGTTCTCCCAGCTGGGCCCCTGGAATTTGGATGTCTGTGGACAGTTTTGGAAGACCTACCAAAGAGTTCTAATTTATTTATCAAAATTAACCTCTTAAAAATGTTTGGCTCTTGGAAACGGGAGCAGTCTGGCTGAAAGTATGGTTTCCTCTCATGGAGAAAAGTGACCACATTCACCAGTTCCCCAGACCTGAGACTGAGACCAGAACCTTGGCCATCATGCAAAAAATGTACTGGTGAGACAGGAGTCACTAAACACATTTTATTCATCTCTTAGGATAGCTTCCCACAGGCAATATGGACAGTGACTTAGAAGATGAAATGGCAGCCCGTAAGATTAAGAGAGAACCATGGACAGAAATGGAGGGTTCAGAAAAATCAAGAGGAAAAGATTGCAATCAGAGCCTAGAGGTCTGAGACTTGTCAGACCCAGGCCCGTTCGAGGTCAGCAACAGTTCGGGACATGTTGGTCTAAGGGCGTCTTACCTCCAAGAACTGTTGGAGGCGTCTGAAGGAACCCATCTGTCCTGAGCTAGTGACAGCTTCAATCCTACAGGGAGAGAAAAAAAGACATGAGTCACACCGACAATTCACACCCGTCTTTTGGAGAAGAGTTCGGCGCCCTGTTGATCTGAAGGAAGGGGCAGCGATGTCTTAAAACACTAAGAATGCTGTTGCTTTTCCAAATGGTCTCAACCTTCTTTTCAAACAAGATAAAGGAGAAGAGAGCACTGTTCCTTTCCAAGGCGTCCGTGATCGGGGGGTTGGGGTGGGGGTGGGGGGCGGATACGGCTGCCAATGAGCCGGGAAGGGTAAGAAGGCTGCATACAGGGGGAAAGCCACACTAGATTCAAGCCAGCTGGTCGAGAAATCCGTTTCTCCAACGGATTTATTTATTGATGGGATTTGACTGTGTTTAATTCATGACTGCAGGTAATCACCATCTCAGATTATCTGGGGGAGTTTGGAAAAGGACAGAGTTTTAAAAATGTTAGGTATCTGCATCTAAGATCTTCTTAATTTGCTTTTTTTCTTTTAGCTAACAATACGTAAGAGAGACTCTAAAGAGGTGTTTGGTCAAATATCAAGAGAGGATGGGAGATGCCACACTTTGCACAGGTGTTTTTAACTTGAGTCAAAAACGGCACGTAGCGGTGCCCAAGTGTATCTGCTGTCATGAGTTTCACCCACCAAACCCCCGAGTGTCTGGTCAGTGAGTTAATACCGGGGGAAGTAGTCCTCCTTGAGGAGCAGCATCATATTCCAGAACCGGACCTGCGATTCCTTCATGAGGGCATTCCCACATACCTGCAGGGGAAGACAGGCACAGAGCAGAGAATGAAAATTCACTCACGTGGGAGACCCCTTACAGCACCACCAGCCCTCTGCCTTCCACTCATATCAAGAATTTTAGCCACAATGCCACTTAGCTAGTTAACTACGGGAATTGATGGAAAAATTCAACTTCCTTCAGAAGCATTCCTCTGTATATGTCAATACCTCCATTTAACCAGACTGTCCGGTAGCCAGGTGCTTCAGAAAACCAGAAAATGTGAATCAAGCTTAGATATTCTTCGATTCTATTGAATGGAAGTCTTTCTAACCGTGTGGCATACCTCCCAACCTCACTGAGCACAGTATACAGAACACCACTTGTGTTCTCAGTTGATTCAGGACCACTACTCATGTATGTAACTTAAGGAACTTAAAGGTGACTAGAAACTATTGACATTATAGGCCAAATGACCCCAGGTTGTTATGACATGTACACCAAGCCTTTATTCTTTCAGAAGTGTCTCCTTCCCACAGAAGCCTGACCCTCTCCCTAGAGTGGGAACACTGGTTTATCTTATTTTCTCTCCCGGGAATCAGGGGTCACAGTGGTGGGACACCGGTTCCACTAGGCTGGGCCACCACGCTGAGGCTGAGGGATACTGCCTGGATGGCCACCTTCTCCACTGCGCACAGGGAGCTGGAGGAAAGTTGGCTTATACGGCAAGAATGAGGCAATTTGCGGGAAAAGCATAAATGATCAATCACGGGGCCCCAGAGAGGCTCTTGGTACCTGGCGACACTAGGTTCCTGGTCCCGGCCCCCATGAGATCCCACCGCATGCCCTACCCTTCGTTCTTGGTGTCACTCTCTACCCTAAAATAAGCTCACCTTTTCCCTTGCATTAGGACGCAGTTTTCTGTTGTTTAAAACAAGAAAACATCCACAGAGAGAAGAAAAGAACAGTGGGAGAAGTGGAAAGCTAGGTTTGTTTGTGTTAGGGCTCGGGAAGGAATTCTGACACTGGGTCCTAGAGCTGCTCACCACTAGCCTCCCTTTTCACACTGCTACCCCGTTCACGTCACGCAGGGGGCTCAGGGCTGCCGCAACCACTGCCTCCCTCCTGTGACAACTGCATCGCATACCTCCAGGAAGTCAAAGAGGAGGGTGGCTGTCACTTCCGGCAGCGGCTCCATGTTTACGATCTGTGCCAACCAGCGCCAGCCATGATCTAGGCCATGAGGATGAGCCTGGGAGAACAGAAGTTTGCCTATAATTCCATCTCATTTTATTCAGAGATCTAAATTCCTGCCATTAGATGTGAACCCACAGATCACCTAAACCAAGCACATGCCTCAGGACGGAAACACAACCCAAACGAATTATGATTTGAAATGTTGCAGCATACTGGAACCCATATATTCTTTTCAGGATCCTCTGAATACACATCTGTCAGCCACAGTTCAAGGGGTTCCACAGGCCAACAGCTACCCTTATAGATGTTTTACTTATTACTCATCACTCTTGATGCCTTTAGCACAGAACCCGGGACATAGCAAGTACACAACAAAAACTGCTCGGATCCGGTCAGTTTATATTCCTTTCTCGTCAGGTCTCCAAGTCCATTAACTTCTTCATCTCTAATCTGTATCCTGAGAAAAGGACGGGGCCATGGCTCTGTCCTTGACAGCGTGGATCCCTGCAGCTTGCGAAGCCTCCATCTGTCCATCAGTGAGGACGTGACCTAGATGACCTCTAAGGCCCAACTGGGTCTAATATGACACTTTCTTGCTCACATCTCTTCTAATAAAATCTTTAACCTTAGCGACTGATTTACATTGCACTCTTGTCCGACAGCCTCTTCTACAAACCCAGTTCTTTAGTGTCTTATAGGAATTAGTCCTTGAACAAACGGCTCTCATGATCCAACAATTTCCTAACAATCAACATGAACTACTTTAGAGAATACCTATGAAGCAGGAATATCCTTTAGCTTAACATGCAACTGGACTGCCCTCTCTGGAGGACTCCCTGGATAGAGTATTTCCTTCAGATAAAACACAAGAATGAGGGCTGACTCTCACGACTGACAGTAGGCCTAGTCTGCTACCTCCTGCTGGCTCTCATATGGCCACCGGAGCTGGATGATGGCAGCATAGAGCCGGATCATCCCAGACATGCGTCTTAGAAAGTTCTCCTGGTCTTCCACCTTGGAATCCTCCACCTGGTAGCCAAGCATCCTATGTCGGAAGAAAAAAAATGTGATGAGGCCGAAGTGAGGGTGATAGTCTATTTTCATGGCTAAAATAACACTGTGTAAGTATTATGTTTCGCATTATTAAATTATTATCTATTACATTTGTAGAATACTTAATTTACAAAGTGCTCATCTCCGTAATCAAACCTGTGCATCATATAAGCCCTTTGAGACAACTCACAGGAGGTAATGCATATCATCGCCCGCATATACAAATAAGGAAAATGACGCTCAAAGGGGTTAAATGATTTACCCATTTTGAAAATCTATTAAATGACAAAGCAGGTATCCCCTGGATTCTAGATCCAGTATTCTTTCCATTAAACTATCTTGATTATTGTACCTAAATCCACAAATTCCAAAAGTCACCCAGTTTGCATGAAAGACACTGTATTTTCTGATAGCGCACTCAAGGGGCGTCAGAGGAGCTGAAAGCGGGGGTGAAACGAATCCCAATTCTATTTCTATTTCACTCATCACCCTCATAGCCAGTGAGGAGAAACAACTCTACCTCTGATAGTCTTCCAAAGCCATGCCCTCCTTGAAGGCTGGGTAGAAAGGAACGGAGAAAGGGCACTTCTTGTGCAGATGAGCCAGAATGAGTTCCCCCACTTTGGGGTGGAACTCCCAGATCCCAGATGCCACCGCTGCGATGGGAAACGCTGCTTCATAGTGCGAGGCCACTTCCTCCTCTCCTTGTTTCTGGGGACACAGAGATGGGAAAATCTTAATACTCAAGGGAGGCTTAAACACTGTGTACCAGCCCCTTCTCCCATACCCCTGGCAATAAGGTTTCTCACCACAATTTTCTCTGCCAGTTTGTACTGGACAAAGTCTAGGCCCTGTGGGTGAAGTGTGATGGACACAGAGCACCCACAAGACTGAACAGATTTTCCAGACAGTAGGCCGTGGATCCTGTCAAAGATCTCCTTCAGCTTTGAGCCTGGATATGACAGAGATAGTTTAGTGAGAAGACACAACCGCAGATCATTTCTCATCATTGTAATAACAAGGCCTCTATATAAATCCAGCTCTTTAAAGTCAAAATACTGATATGGATAAATATCTGACCACCAAATGCACGTTGTCTGGGGTGCAGAAGTACGTACGACAAGGTACCATCTCAAAAGAATTCCTTACTTGGGAATGAACTAATTCTGAAATTGACACATCAAACAGAGAGACGCACAGTATGGAAAGAGGTGTGAACTCTAACAGACCCTACGGGCTGTGGATGGTTATCTCCACAGCAAAGACATCATCTCCAGGATAAAAGCCATCTAAAGGATCTCCCCAACACAAAATGATGCCCCGTGCCCCGACCCCA
The DNA here is from genome assembly GCA_032199065.1 of Smutsia gigantea. NCBI lineage: Eukaryota > Metazoa > Chordata > Mammalia > Pholidota > Manidae > Smutsia > Smutsia gigantea. The sequence goes on from JAVSCE010021474.1 coordinate 35,408, forward strand.
GGACCTGCCCTCCGTCATCCTCAGAGACAGAGACGAGGGCTACACTAGCCGTTTGGATTACAGGCCCTGTGTGCCCCATCCCCTGCACCGGCTACAGTTGGAGGAGGAGCGCGGTCAAATCGAACCAGCCCATGGGTGGGCAGCTCCTTGCAGTGCTGGCCTACAGCATACACACTTGTGAGCAGCGGGGCCAGCAC
>JAVSCE010021475.1:0-170322 GCA_032199065.1 Smutsia gigantea
ATCTCCATTGGAAAACTGATTATGATGACCGTTGCCGCTCATTCATTAGCAATATGCCCTCTGCTCAAAAAAGAGCTGAGCGTTGGAACATCAATAAACTTTTAGGTACTGAGCCTTATGCTAATCCTGAAAACCAGAAGCAATTTAGCCAAGCCATCTTAACCCAGGTACAAGCAGCAGCTTTAGCAGCCTGGAAAAATCTCCCTACTAAAAGTTCCACTTCCTCCCTTTCCAAAATCAGACAGGGAACACAAGAATCCTATACAGATTTTGTGGGCCGCCTAACTGAAGCCGCTGAGCGCATTTTCGGCCCCCAAGAAAGTGAAAGCCCATTCGTTCTCCAATTAGCATATGAAAACGCTAATCCTGCTTGCCAAGCAGCGCTCCGTGGGAACCGCCGAGGAAAATCCCTTACAGACTTTATCAAACTCTGTTCAGGGATTGACTCAGCTTCACATGCCATCGGCATTGCAATTGGAGCAGCCTTATCCTCTAATAAACCCAATGTCTGTTTTAAATGTAAACAACCTGGACATTGGGCTAAAAATTGCCCTATGGCCACACAAGGGCAAGGACAAACCCAAGCCACTCAGAAAACAATTCCCAGCCCTGTTTTACCAGCTACCGTTTGCCCCAAGTGCCGTCGCGGCAAACATTGGGCTAATCAATGCAAATCTAAAACAGATATTGATGGACAGCCCATCAATCAAGGTCCACAGATTTCCCAAGCTTTGACACCTCACCAACAGCCTTCGGGAAACGGGCCATGGGGCCAGCCCTCAGCCCCTCCCCAACACCAATCTGCCCCGAGGGCATTAGGGCACAATCCTTACAGCGCGCCACCCCAGGGAGCGCAGGCCTGGACCTCGGTCCCTCCTCCCACACAATATTAACCCCTGAAGATGGGCCAACAATCATCCCTACGGGAATCCATGAGCCCCCTCCCCAAGGCATGTTTTTCCTTATCATTGGACGAGCTTCATCTACCCTCAAAGGTCTTGTGGTCCATCCTACTCTAATTGACAATGACTATACAGGAGAAATCAAACTTATTGTATCCTCCCCAAAAGCAGCTACTCTTCTGTCTGCAGGCACTCGCATTGCACAAGCTATTCCCCTGCCTCTATCTTCTTCCACCTATCCTTCTCAAAGCAGTTACCGGGGAGCCTCCACCCCTGGTTCCTCAGATGTCTATTGGATGCAAAAAATTACTACTAATAGGCCCACCCTCCAGCTTAAACTTGATGGAAAAACCTTTCAAGGCATATTAGATACTGGAGCTGACGCTACAGTCTTATCCCAAACCCATTGGCCTCAATTATGGCCCTTACAGCCCTCATTAACCCATTTACAAGGCATTGGCCAGTCCAGCAATGCTTTACAAAGTTCAAAATTTTTAAAATGGGAAGATTCTGAAGGAAACAGTGGCCTAGTTCGCCCTTTTGTAGTCCCTGGACTCCCCGTTAACCTGTGGGGAAGAGACATTTTAGAACAATTAGATGTTGTCCTTTGCAGTGGTAATGAATTTGCCTCCAGGCAACTGAAAAAACAGGGGTGGTCCCCTGGGTCAGGACTAGGAAAAAACTTACAAGGCAACCCCAGCCCCATAATAGTCACTCAAAAAACGGATAGAACAGGTTTAGGGTACCCCCAAACCCCTCAAAATTTTTCATAAGGGCTATTGACACTCCTGCACCTTGGGCTGATGCTATCACTTGGAAAAGTGATGAGCCAGTCTGGGTTGATCAATGGCCCCTCTCTTCTCAAAAAGCCCAAGCTGCTTATCAGTTGGTGCAGGAACAACTAGAAGCAGGACACATTGAACCCTCTACCTCCCCATGGAATACCCCCATCTTTGTTATTAAAAAGAAATCAGGCAAATGGAGACTTTTACAAGATCTCAGGAAAGTAAATCAAACTTTGCAAATTATGGGAGCCTTACAACCAGGCATCCCGTCCCCCATCGCCATCCCTGTTGATTTCCACAAAATTGTCATTGATTTAAAAGATTGCTTTTTCTCCATACCCCTACACCCTCAAGACAAAAAGAGATTCGCCTTTAGTGTCCCTGTTGTCAACTGTGTAGGCCCTATGCCCCGCTTTCAATGGAAGGTCCTCCCCCAAGGAATGGCTAATAGTCCTACACTCTGTCAAAAGTTTGTTGCTCAAGTCATTGATCCATTCCGCTCACAATACCCTCATATCTACCTCATCCATTACATGGACGACATCCTCTTGGCCGGACCTAACCATTCTGAAGTCCTCTATTTATCACAATTAATTATAAAAGCCTTAAGGGATCAAGGACTTCAAGTAGCTCCCGATAAAATTCAGTTACAACCCCCCATACCTTTTTAGGCTTTGAACTATTTCCCTATAAGGTAAAAACACAGAAACTCACCATTAGGACAGGACACTTACAAACTTTAAATGATTTCCAAAAGCTTTTAGGAGACATAAATTGGCTACGTCCTTACCTCCATATTACTACAGGAGACCTTAAACCTCTATTTGATATTTTAAAGGGGGATTCTGACCCCACGTCAAGCAGAAGCCTCACCCCTGAGGCTCAGGCTGCTATCGATAAAGTTTCCACAGCTATCCAGCAACAAGGAGTTTCTTACTATGATCCCACAAAACCTCTGCTCCTAATATTGTTTCCTTCCACTTTTACCCCTACTGGAATTCTTTGGCAACAAGGACCTCTGTATTGGATACATCTCCCTGCCTCTCCCTCAAAAATCCTTACTACCTACCCTTCTCTTATGGCGGCCCTAATCATAGAAGGAAGAACAGCCACCCGAAAACTCTTTGGAAGGGACCCTTCATCCATTGTCACTCCCTATGCAGAAAAACAAATAGAATGGCTTATGCAGAATGATGACTCTTGGGCACTGGCCTGCATTGGCTTTCTGGGAACATTCTCATGCCATCTTCCCTCCAATAAGCTACTTCAATTTTTACAAACAACTCCACTTGTATTCCCCAAGGTTACTTCTTCCCGGCCTATTCCAAATGCCTTGCTGGTCTTTACTGATGGCTCTTCCACAGGTCTTGCAGCCATCCATTCATCTAAAAGCCAAAAAACTCTCCAGACACCTTTTAAGTCCGCACAGCTTGTGGAGCTATATGCTGTTCTGCAAGTGTTCCAAGATCTCTCAGATCAGACCTTTAATCTATATACTGACAGCTCTTACGTTGCCCAATCTGTACCCCTTTTAGAGACTACTCCCTATATCAAACCTTCTACTAATGCATCTCCTTTATTCTGCGACATACAAAGGCTTATACTAACACGGAGACATCCCTTTTTTATAGGACACATAAGAGCCCATTCCAATTTACCAGGACCCCTAACTAAAGGAAATGATACTGTTGACCAACTTACAAGATTAGTGGCTCATGTATCTACCTCTACCCCCCTCACCCAAGCACAAGAAGCCCATAAGTTACACCACCTAAATGCTCAAACCCTTCGTCTTCAATTTAAAATTACTAGAGAACAAGCTAGAGCCATTGTAAAAAACTGTCATAATTGTGTCATGTTTCTCCCTGAGCCTCATTTGGGAGTCAATCCCAGAGGGCTTACACCCGGAGAGCTATGGCAGATGGATGTCACTCACATCCTCTCCTTCGGTAGTCTAAAGTATGTTCATGTTACCATTGACACATTCAGTGGTTTTATTTTTGCCTCTCTACAGAGTGGTGAAGCTGCCAAACATGTCATCTCTCATGTCCTCCAGTGCCTCACTGTGCTAGGAGTTCCTAAATGTATAAAAACAGACAATGGTCCTGGGTATACTGCTAAAAACTTCAGAGAGTTTTGCCATTGCCTCCAAATAAAACATCTTACTGGCATTCCATATAATCCTCAGGGACAGGGGATTATAGAGAGAGCTCATCAAAAAGTTAAAAATCAAATTTCTAAACAAAAAGAATCATCCACAGAGCTCTCTAACTACTATAAAAATCCTAAAAATCTTCTCAATCATGCACTGTTCGTCCTCAACTTCCTAACAGTAGACGAACAAGGCAAGTCTGCAGCAGACAGACTATGGCATCCGGCCACTAAGGATACTTATGCTCAGGTCCTTTGGAAGGACCCCCTAACTAATCAGTGGCATGGACCCCATCCAGTACTTATATGGGGAAAAGGACACGCATGTGTCTATGATCAAGAACACCAGTCAGCCAGATGGCTCCCAGAAAGATTAATAAAATGTGTTAATAACATTTCATCCAGGGAAAGCAACCCCTGAGATTTCCCTTCTTTTACCTTGCAGAAAAATGCTGTTACAATTGCTTCTGCTCTGGCCGCCTCTCGTCCTTGGCACCCCCAAACAGCCATCTCCTCATCAGCTTTTCAACTTCACCTGGCAAGTTATTAATGAAGCGGGAGATGTTGTCCATTCCATCTCAAGCGTGAGTTCATCTACCCCCTGGCCCACCTTAACCCCTGACTTGTGCCAGCTTTCTCTTGGTGCCTCAGATTCAGGATGGGGCACCGGCCATTTGCTAGCCCCTTCTTCTCCTACACCCCCCTCTTGTACTGGCATTACCGACCCCAACTGCAATGGAGGATACTGTGCCAATTACAAACAGCGCGCACTGCTAGCCGCAAGTCTCTCAAACAAAACCCGAACCTACAGAGACCAAATCCGCCAAGGGTTTTATGTTTGTCCCGGACTTCATAGAGATCGAAGTCTCAATTACAAATGTGGTTACCAATCAGATTATTATTGTGCCTCATGGGGCTGTGAAACCACCGGAGACACCTATTGGCACCCCTCTTCCAGCTGGGATTATATAATTGTCAAAGCAAATATCTCCTCTGCACCTAAAGAAAATGACCTAATAAATAAGTGGGGCACTCCCCTTTCTATTACCTTTACTGATCAAGGAAAAAAACAAGATTGGACCACCCGAGGATTTGAGTGGGGACTCCGCTTATATGTACATAACCATGATACAGGACTCCGTTTCAAAATAAAACTCCTTAAGACTCCCCCTAGCAGTGTTCATGTGGCGGCAGGCCCCAATAAAGTACTTAGCGCTGGGAGCTCCAACCGCTTAGCTCCTATTCCCCCCTCCCATAACAATACCACCCTTACCACTGACCCTCCACCCCTGCAATTAACCATGCCCCCTGCACCACCCTCTTCTGAACAAACTCTCCTCAACATGCTTAAAGAATCGTGGAACTTACTCAACTCCACGCAGCCCGACACAGCCTCTAATTGTTGGCTTTGCTTCCACTCCTCTCCACCATTCTATGAGGGTGTAGCAGTTCTTGCTAACCTTGTGCCTACCAACAACACCCAAGACATGTTTAGATTTCAAGCCTCTCACAAAGAAGGATTAACCCTGACTCAGTTATCAGGGATAGGAACATGTGTTCATAGCCAATCTGTTAACCCACCCCAGGAAATCATGCCGTTATGCAATCAAACCTTCACTCCCTCTCCCTATGACTCCTATATACTTGCTCCTAATGGGACATATTTTGCCTGTGCCACTGGCCTTACTGCTCATATTTCTGTCCATACATTATCTACTCACCATGATTTCTGTGTTCTAGTTCAATTAATCCCTAGGATTGACATCTACTCAGCAGATCAGTTCTTCCCTCTCCTACGTGAAGATTCCAGCCGTCGAGTCAAAAGAGAACCTATCGCTGCCGCCACCCTGGCCCTTGTCATTGGCCTTGGTGCTGTGGGCGCTGGAACAGGCATCGCCTCCCTTGTTGTTTCTGACCAACAGTACAATAGACTTGCTGCAGCCATAGATGCAGATTTAACTGAAATTCAAAAAGGCATTACAGCACTCACTGAATCACTCCAGTCACTAGCTGAAGTAGTTCTCCAAAATAGACGAGGCTTAGATCTTCTCCTCCTCCAACAAGGAGGCCTCTGTGCAGCCCTCAAGGAGGAATGCTGCTTCTATGCAGATAAAACAGGCATAGTAGAAGACAGCATGAAAAGAGTCAAAGATAGCTTAGAGAAACGCAAAAAAGAAAGAGAGCAAAATGAAAGTTGGTATCAGAACTGGTTCTCCACCTCTCCCTTTCTAACCACCTTACTCCCCTCTATTCTTGGCCCCTTACTTGGACTCCTTCTGCTTATTTCATTTGGCCCTTGGGCCCTACGGAAGCTCACACAGTTCGTAAAGGATCAAATAGATGATCTACGAACTAAACCCATCCAAGTCCACTACCATCGCTTAGACCTCACCGAGCGGGGGCTAGATGACTACAATGGTATCTGCCCAAATGACACCCCTGTCTTTTGAGACGCTAGAACCTACCAAGCAGCCTCAAAGCGTCAAGATCCTGAGAGCCCATGGCGAGAATGTGTGTAACAGAGCCTATGTGCCAAAAACTACGCAGATTTGGCTTTCAGTGCGGGAAAATAGTCAAAGACGGGTAAGATCTAGCAAGTACAATAGCAACCTAAGACAGAGACTAAGCCTTAGCTGCTTAAGTTCCTCCATGACGGGTAAGCATTGTACCTCTGCTAGACAACCTAAGACAGGCATTTTTCCGAAAGCCCGAATCCTGCGATGCACACAAAGCCTGCCCGCTGCAGCCACACGCAGCCTAAGACCGGCCTCAGTTTCCGCCCCTCAAAATATAAAAGTAAGGGGGAACTGTCAGGGGCTGTTGTCATTTATGATACCATGTTGTGAGAGCTCCTCCACCTTCTATACTAACCACAAACCTGTACTCACCTTTCCTCTCTTTCCTTCTTCCCCCCCTCTCTGCTAGAGCATAAGAACAAAAGGACTCCATCTTGTTGTTTACTTCTTCTTGGTCAGTTTCCCGCCACAGCTTCCCGCTAAGTCCTCAACCAGGTCCGTTGCTTACGTCAAAGACTACTGAGCATGTGCACAACTCGGTGTGTGATTGGACTTTGTAAGCTACCTCATTATCATAATGGGCAACCAACCAGAAAAAGCTACTCCCTACCACGCCCCTTCAAATGCTATATATTCCTTGCCTTTTCTGTTAATAAAGTAGAGCTTGACAAAAAACTGCAGGCTCTCCGTGTCATTTTGTCTCATCCCATTTCATAGGTAGTCGCGGCTCCCCCGAGATCTCCCACGTCTTAAGAAGCCCTCGCTGGCGAGGACAGGAATGAGTGCTGTTTAGGAGGTCTTCATTAAGAAGCCTAGGTGGTATAGCCATGCACAGGGGATTGCTTAACTCCCTGCATATGATTGTCTTGCCCTGGAGGTGTAGCAAAACAAAGCAATGTTAAACATAGTTCTGTTGGCGAAAGGAACAATCTTATAATAGTCAATAATAATGCAGATGAGTTTAAAATCCTGAAGTACAGAACTTTGTTTAAACAAGGAAGATGAAACAGTTGGGTTAATAAGAAATAGGCTCTTACTTCTAATGAGGTCTTCATTGTAAACAGGCAACACAATTAAACCTTCTACTTCTGAGAGAGTAGATCATTAAGGAGTAGGTAAATTGCTAATGTTAGTGGGTTAAAACCACTAAAAGATGACTGAATCCTTATCAATGGATGGGCCATAATTGATATAATCTATTCTTTTGTTTAACTCTGCGGCCTGAGCACTTGGATAAACTTTGAACAACCAACTTAGTTTGGGGGCCTAGAAATTATTAAGCTTGATTCTAGAGAACTGTCCTTACACCATTAGTAATAATCTCCTTGCATTGTTAGAAATACCCTTTATTAAGAGAGATTTTATCCACACTGGGGAAGGATCCTAGATTGCAAATGAGGTCAGGAGTGTAATAGAAATATAGTTAGTTCTGCTACCTCCTTCTGTCCATTAATCAGAAACAAATAAACTTATTTAAAAAAATAACTTTGTATTAAGGTGGTTCAGTTAGAATAACAGAATAAGGAAGACTAAGATTGAGCTGTTCCCTATTCTTATCCAGCCTTATCCTGTCTTTAGCTAACTCAGACACGGTCTGGAAATGGCTATTGACATCTTATTCATGGGAAAAAAGACTTGGTAACTGGAATGCTTGGGCATTGTCTGACAGATCAGAGAGTGGTGCCTCTGGGAAGGAAGGGCAAAGCCTACTTCTGGCATCCATGTTCAGGGTAGGAGGTGTTAGTCATTTGACTCAGTAATGCTGAATGCACACTGTGCTAGAACTTTGTTAGAACTTTGAGATTTCAAGATGAAAATCTCAAGTGGTTCTTAAATAGATTAAATTGAGTAATGGTTGGATATTTTTTAACAAAAAAGTAGAGCTCAGAGGAGTTACAGCTCTTTTTACTGAAGTGGTTGGACAAAATACCTCCATTCAAGAAATTTTTGATAGGTGGCAGCAGCTAAACTAGTGAGAAATGAACCTTCCTCTAAAAATAAGAAACCTCAGAATTAACATTTTACTGCAAAAGCTATGTATTTTATAGCCAAATGGATTAAGAGTGAGCTCTGAGTGTCTGTAATATCTTGCAAGTGTCTGAGTCTCTATAATTCCACACAAGAGTCTCAATCTCACCAGACCCTTGGCTTTTTTCCAAAATAAAACTCCTATTTGAGGAACAAGTGCAGACTGATACAGGTGCCAAAGATACCATGAGCAGTATTTTTCTTGGTCATGTGAGCTTCTGAAGTGGAAAACATGACTTAAATACCATTTAAATTTTGATGAAATCCAATTCATAAATTTTTCCTTTGTTGTTGCTAAATCTGTCTTATTTCTTTGTCTAATGAAGATAGGATGCTCTCCTTTGCTTTCTTCTAATAACTTTATAAGTTACTATTTGTGCTTGGTCAATGATATATTTTTAATTGTTTTCTTTCCTATGCTTGTATGGTGAGAGGTATATAGTGAGTGTGAGGTCAGGTTCACTTTTTTCTATATAGATATACACTTATTCTAATGTGATTAGTTGAAATGAATTTTTCCCTAATCAATTTGGTACCTTAAAAAAATCAATCGATCTTATAATATGCATCTATTTCTTGACTCTCCAATCTGTTCCAGTTATCTCTATGTCCATCTATCAGTTAGCATCTCATCTCTTGATTACTACAGATTTAAATACATATGTTAAATAGCATAAATCCTGCAAATATGTCATCTGTTTTCAATATTTTTGGCCTTTTAAATTTCCATGTACATTTTACAGTCAGTTTGTCAATTTCAATTTAAAAAATGCTGGAATTTTGATGGCACTGTTTCAAATATATCAATAAATCAGGGGATAATTAACATTTAAAAAATATTGATTCTTCTAATCTGTGAACATGGTACATCTCTCCATTTATTTAGGTTGTCATAGTTAACTTAGAGATTTTTTTGTAATTTTCCTTATAAAGGTCTTACACATAATGAGTTAAACTGATTTCTAAGAATTTTGTTTGATGCTATTTATATGTTTTTTATTAAAAAATCCATAATTTATTGATAGCATATAGGAATGTAATTGATTTTTATATTTTGACATTTTATTCTGTGATTCTTAGAAAATGCCCTTATTATCACAGTAGTTTCTTGATTCCTTTTTTTTAAAATGTAGATGATCACATTGTCTCAGATAGAAATAATTTTGCTACTTTATGATATTTTTATCTTGTATTTCTTTTTCTTGCCTCATTTCATGGGATTAGATCTCCAATACAGTGTTGAAAGGGAGTTTTCAGAGAAGATATCCCTGTTTTGTTCTCAATCATAATGAGAATTAGTTCAGTACTTCACCATGTTCATACCAAATATGGTATTAACAGTTGGTTTTCATAGATACATTTATCAAATTGAGTTAGCTAAAAATTTTTCAGAAATTGTTGAATTTTGTTCTTTTTTCCCCTTATCTATTGAGAGGGACGTATAACTTTTTTCTTTTTTCTTTTGTTCAGATGATGAATTCAATAGTTCTTTGACTAAGCCTCTGTAATATTACTTATAATGTTTTACTTAAATTATTCCACTGTTTATTTACACTGTGTATTAATCAGAGTTCTCCAGAAAAACAGAACTGGTAGGATGTGTGTGTGTGGAGATATATATATTTTAAGGAACTTGTTCATACAATTATGGAGGCTTGTGAGTCCAAAACTTGCAGGGTGGCCTACCAGGGTGGAAACCCAAGACAGAGTTGATGTTGCAGTTGAAGTCTGAAGGACATTCACTTCAGAAATCCCTCCTGCTCGAGAGAGGTCAGTTTTTTGTTCAATTCACACCTCCAACTCATTGAATTAGGCCCACCCACATTATGGAGGACAATCTGCTTTACTCAAAGTTTAAAAGTTAATCTCATCCCAAAATACCCTCACTGAAATAGCCAAAGAAATGTTTGACCCATGCACCACAGCCCAGTCAAACTGAACACATAATTAACCATCATATACTGCTATTGCTATTTTCTTCACTGGATTATGTGCTCATCAATATTATTAATATGACTATATATCTTATTAATAATAGCTATAAATTATAAAAACAAAATCTCTACTTATTCTCTTTTCTCAGGAAGGAAGAAAGAAATCAACATTTCATTAAATGCAATTTCCATTCTCAGAATTAACATATATTTTCTGTTTTAAGCAAAATTTTTATGCAATAGGTATGAAACAAAATTTGTATCATAAATTTTGTTTCTTTTTTCATAATAATGTTTCATTCAGAAATCCCTTCCCTCCTGTTAACTATTTGCTTATACTTTTGCTTATAACTTAAAGTGGATTTATTTTCTGTGCTCTTTTGATTCCCAAATATCTTTGGATACTGGGGTATCTGTAATTCACTTCCATAGATTATAAATAAGCATAGCCTCCCTTTCTGGGGAGAGGAGCTTCTTTTTATGTCTTTGTTTATTAAAATTACTTTCAAAGATTTTATAATTTGCTATGCAAAACTTCCTTGATCTGCATATATTAAATTTTAAAAAAGTGTTTTTCAATGAATATGAGAGTCATTGTATCTCATTCTCTTTTCTTGTTGATTATTCTGATATGACTACTTTGTTCTTCCTATTGTAATTGTAAATATTTAAGTGATGGAGGAAGAGTTACAACTAAGATCATTGTACAACATTGATAAAACAAAGAAAATATATTTCTATCCTGAAAGGAGACAAAATTGCTAGCACTCAAGGTCACAGAACATTACAATGAATTGGGCTTTCGAGAAATGAAATCTTGAAACAAGATTAAAAATTGCATTAAAATATTATTCATGATTATGTACAATAGTAGTATAAAACACAATGTGTTAAATTATAATAAACTGTAATTAGTTTCTACAAACCTTTGCTATATGCAAGAGAATGTGATATAGTCTCATAATTACTGCTGGGAATTGCTGTTTCTTCCATAACATCTCTAGTGCAGGTCTCTCACCAGGAGGGGCTATACTGCACTTAGAAGAGAATCCATTTAGTGAGGAAAATCACTATTAGACACAATCAAGTAACTATTGTGTTTGTAAGGGCTATATCTGAGGAAAGAACACCATAGTTTTGCATATTGTTTACACATTATTAAAATAAAATAAAAATTTGAAACATTTAGGCAGAATCTATTAAAAATTCCCTTTTAAGATATTGAGAATATGAAATTGGTTCAAGGAAAATAAAAATGGAAGTGGAAGTAAGAAAAAGTTGATGTGTAGAAATGGCTTTCAGTTAAAAAAAGAGCTTGTCTAAATATGCTTTGTAGGGCACTGAGAAAACCTCAGATTAAAGAAAAACAAGACCTTACTTACCTATTATTGGAACTACAATGTGAGGACAAAAATGAATCTGCTGAGTAAACTTTGATGAATCCAACACTGAGATGCAAATGTAGTTCACTTTGAATTATTTTAATACAAAATAATTTATATATCAAGGTATTTAAAAAGTCTAACAATTTTTAGAAGAGAGTTGAAAGAGGAGAAACAGAGTAGTGCTCTTGGACCTGAAAAATACAGGCTGAGTCTAGGGAGACGTCTCGTGTGCCTGTATGAGATGAAGGTGGCGGTCAGTCAAGAGCAGGAGCCAGAGACTCAAGATTTATATCGCCAGGATGAAAATGTAGTGGAAGATGTTATTTCATAATATTGCCCTGTGGATGCTACTAATAAACAAAGCTGAGAAGATAATGGAGTGAAAGAAAAGAAAGACAATGGTTGGATAATCCAAGAAAAACTGAAAGTATTTCAGAATTCAGAATTACTGAAGTTTTAGTTTTTTTTTAAGATGAAAGAGAAAGAGAGACCAAGGAGAGAGCAAGAGAGAGAATGAACACGTGATGGGAAAGAAGAAAAAAAGGACTTGAATAGTGCAAATTATAATGACACCATATTTACACAAAAATAAGAAAATTATAGAATATACACTTGAGACAAAATTATTTCAAACAAATGCTACAAATTTCCGTTTTCAGAGTGAAAGCAGAGTGAAAACTTTGAGATCTTTTCATTTTTAGCTCTTGTGAGTTTTAGGGAGCTTAGTCGGACAATTGACATTCTCTATTCTAATTCATTCACTTATAGAAAAGGAACAAAGGCTCCCTTCAGTGAGTGATTTAACCTCAGTGCTACAGCTTTTTCCTCTGTTCTCTTACCAGGGCATCACACTTGCAGAATAATTGCAATATCCATCCATTTGTCAATGGACACTTGATTGCCTCCCTCTCTTGACTATTGTGAATAATGCTACAGTGACTATGGTTGTACAGGTATCTCTTCATGACACTGATTTGATTTCCTCTGGATATACCCCCAGAGGTGGAATTGCAGGATCATACAGTAGGTCTGTTTTTAACTGTTTAAGGAGCCTCCATACTGTTTTTCATAATAGCTCTATCATTTACAGTCCCAGCAACATTGTATAAAGATTCTCTTTCTCCACACCCTTGCCAACACTTGTTACTTTTTGTCTTCTTTTTACTAGCCATCTTAACTGGTGTAAGGTGATAACTCCCTGTGGTTTGATTTGCATTTCTATAATAATTAATGATGTTGAGCAAGTTTTCATAAACCTGTTGGCATTTTTTGATACACACATGCATACATTTTATATATATACATATAATATATATGTAATATATGTATATAAAATGGAATATTACTGAACCATAAAGAAGGAACTCCTGCCACTTGTGACAACATAGATGAAACTGGAGGACATTATTTCATTAACTGCAGATTTTACTTACATACAGAATGTAAAAGAGTTGAACTAGAACCAGAGAATAGAATGGTGGTTGCCTTGCCAGGGGCTAGGGTGTGGAGGACATGAGGAGATGCTGGTCAAAGGGTGAAAACTTTCAATTGTAAGCTGAGTAAGTCCTGGGGAATCTAATGTACAGCTTAGAGAGTTAATAATACTGTATTCTTTAATTCGCTAAGAGAGTAGCTCTTATGAGTTCTCACTACAAGAAAGTTAACTTTGTGAGGTAATGAATGTGTTAATTAACCTGATTGTGAAATCATTTCATAATACACATTTATACTAAGTCATCATACTGTACACTTCTAAAAACAACAAAACCATCATGGTGTACAGCCTAAATATATATAATTTTTATTTGTCAGTCATACTTAAATAAAACTGGAAAAAAATAAACAGTTGCTTTATTTTCATTATGGGGACACACCAGCCAATTCAGATTGATATATAATTGGTATGCAATTGCTGGTTGATGGAGATATTTCTCTTGTTCATTCGTTGGCTATAATGTCTCTTACTGGCTTAACTTTTCCTCTGGAACCTTTTTTTGTACATATACAGAACAAGTCAGGAAAACAGCTAGTTCTCTTAATGAAAAGCTAATCCATGAGAGTTTTGTCTATTTTTTAATCTGCTTAATTAATTCTTTCAAAGAACTTTTTAATTATATATGTTTGTAAGTCTTGTATTTGACTACAAATTGAGAAATGAGGCAAAGCTTGAAAAATATAAGAACTGCTTCAAAAGAGGGTAATTGTTTCCTTTCCCCACACTCAATGCTTCATTTTACTTCATTTAACAGTAAATGAGTAACTGTACTTCACATGTGCACTTAGACCCTGCCTTTTAATTTACCCTCTATGAAACCTCCAGATGGTACCACGTGTAATTGTACCTTTCACAGGGCAAGCTGCAGCCTGTTAGGTTTCAATAAATGTGTTCTGGTAAGAACTTTCAGCTTGGAAAAGCAAAACAAAATATGGAGTATTTAGGCATGGTCTTAAATTATGACGCCTCTGAATGAAAGAGAAATCATTCTGTTGCTAATAAAATTTGCATGTATATAAAGCAGAAAATCACATGCTTTAACATAAATGCCGAAGGGAAAAGTAATTGCAGCTGGCTGATGAAAGCCTTGGCTCTTGTGTCCACCTGGCTAATGAACACAGCCCTTACTACAGCTGCATTTCCAGCAGTTTCCCCTTATTTTTTGACTACAGTTTGAAGACAAGAGGAGGACATAGATGATTATAGACTTTCTTTGGATGTAAATGAATATTTGTAATAAAAGAAGGAGGTAACTTCCTTCTTAAGTGTTTGAATGCCAAAATTTAGCCTTCAGATTTTGGAGGTTATGGTTTATATTTTCTCATCTAAATTTGATTATACAGTTTGATACCTTAAATTGTGGAATTTCCCTAGAATTCAGTGTGTCATCCTTGGCTCTGAGGTAGCATTTTTATCATAAAAGGAGAAGAATCATTTATTAGTATTTTCTACTTGTTAGAAGATAAATATTACATTTCCTATTTAGCATTTTAAAACCTTTTGTGAAAACTGTAGAACCTGTGTAATTTTCATGTAATTCCACCTGGGTCTATTTTTTTTGCTTCTCATATAAATTCATTATAATATTCTTTACAATAGTTAAAATCTTGGTTTTAAAGCAGGGAGGAAGTATACAGTGTGATAGCCACATATTATAACAGATTTTGGTGAGGACTTAAAGTTATTAATGATTAAAATTAATTTTTAAAGTCTCCTATAGACTCTGTAATCCTGTGCAAAAGAGAGACAAGTATATAGTAAATTTTTATGTAATTAGTCTTATTTCTGTTAGTCTTCAGAGTGACTTAGACTTATTACTGTATACAATCTCTGCAAATGAAATATAGTCCTATATTTTATTAAAGATAGCTTTATTTTTCCCATTCTATAAATAAATAAAATGATTCTGAGTTTTCTCAATTTCTGTGAAAGCTGAAATAGAAACAGAATCTTTGTTAGCTTTTACTAAGTTGGTAAATTGTCCTAAATATATTTTACTTTGTTATTTGAGTCTAAAATAAAAAGAACAGGAAGCTGGGTGTTTCAGTGAATTTTCAGCTGAACAAATCTACTAGAGTTCTAATTCTCCTTTCTGCAGCACGTAAGGATTACTTGGGACTATCCCTTGTGTTATCTCAAAGAAAGTGATACTAAAGCATCCATATTAGCAAATCTCCATTTCTCCTATGTCCCTTCAACTTTTCTTTGCAACTCCAAGTCATCCTTAGCTATTCTTTCTTACAAACAACTCCAGATTCTGATACTTGGTCCCATCCTACTACTACAGAAAATAAAAATTAGGATGCTATTTTGTAAGCTTCCTTGTTCTTGTAAAATTTGAAGAATATTGTAGAAAGTAGCTAAGAACTACAAATTTCAATATTACCAAGTGGGTTCCTAGGCCCAAATTACACTGACCTATATCTCTTTGTGATACTCAGGAAGGAGATCAATATGTACAAAACAAGCGGTACAAGAAGAGCTTAATGTTTTTAAATTCACTTACAATGCAAATTTATATTGACCAGGTTTACCTGTAGATTCCACATACAATGCATTTAATCTGCACAGCTTCTTTATTTTCCTATTTTTATGGCTGCAGTTGTCAATGGTTAATAAAGTTTATTGTATGTTGGCATTAGGAAGAGAAGAAAAGAAGTATGAAAGAATGGTAGATATGAGGGTAAATAGTCTTATTTTGGATACTCAATACTACAAAAAAAAAGCCAGAGTGGTTCAAAATGCAGTATCAGAAACTTAAATATATAAGATAAGGCCTTTCCTCTAATAGATATTTTAGTGCTAAGTATCCACAGAATGCTTTTCTGGGAAACCAATCTTTGTACATTTAAAAAGACTAGTCTGGAAACACAAAAGTTACAAGGTCTGCAAATATTAGGAAGATTGTTTTCAAGACTTCTTAAATCTCTCTTACCCATGGTGGATTGAGATATGTAGGAAGGCACTTGAACACCATATTCTACAGTGGAACAAACTGCAGGATGAACTAGCAGAGATGACCTCATTTTATTCTTGCAATCTGGCGTCTATGAATTAGTTACACATTTTTAAGTTTTCTGTCTATAGTACCTATATGGCTACTGTGTTAGATAAATTGTTCTTCTACTTAGTCACCATTCTCTTGATTATTTTAGCTGCTGTGTTTTTTGAACACTTTGTACAACCAAATAAAAGTAAATGGTCTAAATCTCTGTTTGTCTCTGTAATTCCTGCAGTGCCTGCAGTTTTCCCAGACTTTAGGTTTGGAAGGAAGAACAGCATAATAGGGTGTTTTTCATGGTTCTTAAGGGCCAAGTACTGTTTGCTCAAGCTAACAAACATATAGCACAGAAAAAAGCATACACCAGTGAATAAGCATATGGGATAGATACAGTGTTTTAAACATTTTCTACACACAATGCACATATTCGAAAACGTAATGATAATCTTTATTGAAACTTTGACACTGAATGTAGTCACTCAAGTGGCAAATTCGCTTGGAGTGTGAAAAGCCCGTATGTCCACATGTCAGGGGTATCAGTGAAGTTGTCTGCTCCAGTGGATCTTTACTGTCTCTCTGTAAGGCAGAAGCCAGGATGGGTTTTCTAGCTTTGCTACATGTGAAAAAAATGGACAGGAGAATTAAACATCCATAACATGAGGGGCTCAGCAAGTCAACATAGTCACTGTGGTCGGCCTGATGGGGTGAGAGCAAAGGGCAGGACCACAGGGCAGCGTCCTACTGAGTAACTGCGGGCTGAAGCAAACTGATAAAATGGGAAGTAAAGTAAAAATCCTAGGGAGAGAAACAGCATAATCCATCATTTGTGAAGATGAAACTGCTTTAGTCAGAAGTTGCTTTGGAAGTGGGTATCGCTCAGTAAGGAAGGAACAAAATTAAAGTGGAAAGATTTGATGGCCTAAACATTAATAAATAATTGTTCCATGAGTAATATCCCTTTGTGAGTGATTATCTGTGATTCTGTTTTCATATTACTAAACAAATATTTTCTCTCAATGAGAAGAGAGGCTAAAGATAGAAGTAATAAGTTTCCTAGTTTGTACAACACATCCTAACAAACTAATCCAAAATTAAATAAATGGCTTATGTTCTAGAGATGAATTTATTCCTATTAATATGTGTAACTCAACTCCGGTAGTCAATAATCAGAGTGGTCATTCTAGTAACACAGGGCACAGGGTAATGGGAAAAATTTGAAGCCAAAATGAGTGACACATGTTGCTTCACAATTGTATGAGCTTCACAATTTTCAAATAACATAGCTCAAAATAATTTCATAAAGCACCACAGCAAAGAAAGTGTGTGATGGGAAAGGAATGGCACGAGCACAAAAAAGGCGAGATGTGAATGATAACAAAACAGTTGATGACAGGAAGTAGGAATTAGGAAGAGGAAATATGCTCAGAGTTACAGCAGAAAAAATATACATAATTTCAAATACAGTAACTCCAAGAAAAAGAAGGGATTGTATAAATGTAAGATCAATAAATGGGAATGTGTGAGGCCGAGGCAGTAAGAAAAGCTACAGTTTATTTCAGGGTCTGAGCTCACTCGCTGAAAATGTGAATTCTAGGCAGTCATTTCAATCAGGCACTATACTAGCATGTAAGACTGATGAGACTTCTTTACAGAGCATGAGATTGCCGTGATACGCACACTGAAATGGATGTTGTTTGTATTGAAGCAAAATTGTATTATAATCACGTTTAAGGGCCAGATAAAGAACCTGTTTAAATTGTAGACCTAGCCCAATTTTTGAAGTCCCAAGGAAGAGTGGTAATGAATGAGTTAAAGGGAATAATAAAGTGTTTTTATCTAAAGCTGAGCTTCTGGCTCAGTATAAAAATTAGAAGCTTCTCTTTAAGGAGTGGAAGTGGATTTATCTATGTATGTATAAGTTTCTCTTTGCCTTTGAGTAACTAACTACCTGTGTAAAAGACAAAAGAGGTCATTGACCAGGGGTGAAAGAGTATGGTTTATTTTAAAATTAAAATTCAGCTTAGATGATTGTTTAGTAGAATGTTATATTATAAAATTTCTATTTTTTGATTATGACCCTAAAAATTGTCCTTATATTTATTGATAAAGTACGTATGCTATATCCATAAGCATGACCAAGGTCATTCAGTTGTATTGACTATAATCAGGAAAAGCATGCTAGGTAGATCAAACCTGTACCTCACAATTATACGAAGGAGCACACAACAGGCCCAGTTTGGCCCTTTTTAAAAATAGTCCAGTATTCTTTTCTCTCTCTTTTTACTGTATTTGTTATAAATGGTTATGGCTTGTGTGTGTGTGTGTTTGTGTTTATGTTTTAATCCCTCTCCAAGTTATCTGTTCTCTATCTAGGAAAGATGCTTATATCAATGTTCTGATATTTTTACACCAGATTCTTATATAAGAAAGGTCTGATATCCCTGGTGAACATAGACATGACAAGTACTCTTTCTAATAAAGAAAATAAAATTGGTGATACAACTGATCATACCATCCATTCACAAACTAAGAATATCCATTTCTGATTTTTCTTTTGCATTTTAGTGCCTGCATGTTACAATTATTTATTAATTAAGCCAATTTTTTATAAATTATAGCAACATCCTTGTTAACATATTTTTCATTAATGAAAAGCAAAGTTGATTTTACTTATTTTCATTTTTTGTTATAATAAAATAAAATTTATAAAAATAAATAAAATAATACAACATAAAAATGGAGGTATATTTGATGTCCAACACTTTATTAGTTCAGATGTAGAACATAATGATTTGATATTTGTATATATTATGAAATGCTCACTACAAAAAGTCTAGTTCATATATCACTACACATAGACAGGAGATTTTTTTCTTGTGATGAAAATATTTAAGATTTACTCTCTAGAAAATATGCAGTATGATATAAGTATAGTCATCATGCTGTACATTACATCCCCAGGACTAGTTTTATAACTGGAAGTTTGTACCTTTTGACTCCTGTCATCCATTTGCCTCCTTCCCACCCCTTACCTCTGGCAACAACCAATATGTTCCCTGCATCTGTGAGCTTGCTCTTGTTGTGGTGGTGGTGGCTGGTTTTAGATTCTACTTATAAGGGAAGTCATACAGTATTACAGTGTTTGCCTTTCTCTTTCTGAATTATTTCACTTAGCATAAATACCCTCAAGGTCCATCCATGTTGTTGCAAATAATAATATACCATTATTTTTTATGGCTGAGTAGTAATCCATTATATATATATAATCACATTTTCTTTAACCATTAATCCATAAATGGACAGTTAGGTTATTTCCATATCTTGTTATTGTAAATAATGGTGCAATGAACATGAGAGCATATATCTTTTCAAGTTAGTGTTTCATTTTTAAAAATAAATAACCAGAAGTTGAATTTATGGATCATATGGTGTTTTTTAATTTTCTGAGGAACCTCCGTATTATTTTCCAAAGTGGCTACACTAATTTACTTTCCCACCAAGAGTGCACAAGGGTTCTCTTTCCTCCACATCCTCGCCAATCCTTGTTATTTCTTTTCTTTTTACTAGTAGCCATTATAGCAGGTGCGAGGTGATATCTCTTTGTGGTTTTGATTTGCATTTCCCCAGTTAGTGATGTTGAGCAGAATCTTTTCATGTACTCGTGGGCCATCTCTATGTCTTCTTTTAAAAAATGTCTGTTTAGATCCTCTGCCCACTTTTTATGTGGACTATTTTTTT
This sequence comes from Smutsia gigantea, assembly GCA_032199065.1. Lineage (NCBI taxonomy): Eukaryota > Metazoa > Chordata > Mammalia > Pholidota > Manidae > Smutsia > Smutsia gigantea. The sequence goes on from JAVSCE010021475.1 coordinate 19,936, forward strand.
TTGATTTTGAGTTGTTTGAATTCTTTATATATTTTAGATGTTAACCCACTACCAGATATATGATTTGCAAATAATTTTCCCATTTAGTAGGTTGCATAAGTTGATTTTATTGATATATTTTACAATATAATTTTTCTTGACTATTCCAACTAGGTTACTATTAAGAATTTGTGCTATCTTGTTCAAAGTTTCATTGGCATATGATTGAGTCTATTGGTACACATAGATGGAATTAAACAGGAGCCATAATCCAGTGACACTAAATTCTTCAGTCTGGAGTGGGACTTCTTACTTTCAAAAAGGAAAGTTCTTAAGATGATGGTAGCCCTTCATGTAATATGAAATACATAATATAAAATGCCATACATGTCCATATATATAAAGATATATGGATATCCATGTATCCAGATGTCAAATATATGTCATCTATCTACCTATATATCCATAGTAAACACAGTGATACATGGATATGTACATAAGCAGGCAGAGATATAAATAACAATATACATTTTTGCTATGTTTCTATGAGGATATAATATATGATATATGAATCAACTATCATGATCAACCAAGAGAATTTTTTAAATTAAGGTATTATTGATATACACTCTTACAAAGGTTTCAAATGAAAAAACAATATGGTTACAATATTTACCCATATTATCAAGTCCCCACCCATACCCCAATGTGGTCACTGTACATCAGTGTAGTAAGTGCCACTATTTGGCTTCTCTGGCTACACTGTTTTCCCCTTGATACCCCACACCATGTGTACAAAACATAATACTCCTCAATCCCCTTCTCCCTCCCTCCCCACCGACCCTCTCACACCCCTCCCCTTTGGTAACCACTAGTTCCTTCTTGGAGTCTCTGAGTCTGCTGCTATTTTATTCCTTCAGTTTTGCTTCATTGTTATACTCAACAAATGAGGGAAATCATTTGGCACTTGTCTTTCTCTGCCTGGCTTATTTCACTGAGCATAATATCTTCCAGCTCCATCCATGTTATTGCAAATGGTAGGATAAGTTTCCTTTTTATGGCTGAATAGTATTCCATTGTGTATATGTACCACCTCTTCTTTACCCATTCATCTACTGATGGACACTTAGGTTGCTTCCATATCTTGGCTATTGTAAAAAGTGCTGCAATAAACTAGGGGTGAATATGTCTTTTTGAACCTGAAAAGTTGTATTCTTTGGGTAAATTCCAAGGAGTGGGATTCCTGGGTCAAATGGTATTTGTATTTTTAGTTTTTTGAGGAACCTCCATATTGCTTTCCACAATGGTTGAACTAGCTTACATTTTCACCAGCAGTGTAGGAGGGTTCCCCTTTCTCCGCATCCTTGCCAGCATTTTTTGTTAGTCTTTTCGATGTTGGCCATCCTTACTGGTGTGAGGTGATTTCTCATTGTGGTTTTAACTTGCATTTCTCTGATGATTAGTGATGTGGAGCATCTTTTCATGTGTCTGTTGGCCATCTGAAATTCTACTTTGGAGAACTGTCTCTTCATATCCTCTGCCCATTTTTTAATCAGGTTATTTGCTTTTTGGGTGTTGAGGTGTGTAAGTTCTTTATATATTTTGGATGTTAACCCCTTGTCAGATATGTCATTTACAAATATATTCTCCCATACTGTAGAATGCCTTTTTGTTTTGGTGATGGTGTCCTTTGCCATACAGAAACTTTTTAGTTTGATGTAGTCCCATGAGTTCATGTTTGTTTTTGTTTCCCTTGCTCGAGGAGATGTGTTCAGGAAGAAGTTGCTCATGCTTATATTCAGGAGATTTTTGTATTCTTCTAAGAGTTTTCTGGTTTCATGACTTACATTCAGGTCCTTGATCCATTTCAAGTTTACTTTTGTGTATGGGGTTAAACAATAATCCAGTTTCATTCTCTTGCAGAAGTGGGGAGAGTGGGCAATCTTGTCTTGTTCCTGATTTTAAAGGAAAAGCTTTTAGCTTCTTGCTGTTAAGTATAATGGTGGCTGTGGGTTTGTCACATATGGCCTTTATTATGTAGAGGTACTTGCCCATTTTGTTGAGAGTTTTTTATCAAGAATGGATGTTGAATTTTGTCAAATGCTTTTTCAGCATCTATGGAGATGATCATGTGGTTTTTGTCTTTCTTTTTGTTGATGTGGTAGATGATGTTTATGGATTTTCAAATGTTGTACCATCCTTGCATACCTGGAATAAATTGTACTTGATCATGATGGATGATTTTTTTAATGTGTTTTTGAATTTGGTTTGCTGATATTTGGTTGAGCATTTTTGCATCTATGTTCATCAGGGATATTGGTCTGTAATTTTCTTTTTTTGTGGTGTCTTTGCCTGATTTTGGTATTAGAGTGATGCTGGCCTCATAGAATGAGTTTGGAAGTATTCCCTCTTCTACTCTTCGGAAAACTTTAAGGAGGATGGGTATTAGGTCTTCAGTAAATGTTTGATAAAATTCAGCGATGAAGCCATCTGGGTCAGGCATTTTGTTCTTAGGTAGGTTTTTGATTAGCAGTTCAATTTCAATGCTGGTAATTGGTCTGTTCAGATTTTCTGTTTCTTTCTGGGTCAGCCTTGGAAGGTACTATTTTTTAGAAAGTTGTCCATTTCTTCTAGGTTATCCACTTTGTTAGTATATAAATTTTCATAGTATTCTCTAATAATTCTTTGTATTTCTGTGGTTTCCATAGTGATTTTTCCTTTCTCATTTCTGATTCTATTTATGTGAGTAGACTCTCTTTTTTACCTGATAAGCCTGTTTAGGGGCTTACCTATTTTGTTTAGTTTGTCAAAGAACCAGCTCTTGCTTTCATTAATTCTTTCTATTATTTTATTCTCAATTTTATTTATTTCTGCTCTTATATTCATTATGTCCCTCCTTCTACTGCCTTTGGGCCTCATTTGTTCTTCTTTAGTTTCATTAATTGTGAGTTTAGACTGCTCATATGGGAATATTCTTCTTTCCTGAGGTAGGCCTGTAATGCAATATAATTTCCTCTTAGCATGGCCTTCACTACTCCCCACAGATTTTGCAGTGTTGAATTATTGTTGTCATTTGTCTCCATATATTGCTTGATCTCTATTTTTATATGGTTGTTGAACCATTGGTTATTTAGGAGCATGTTGTGAAGCCTCCATATGTTTGTGGGATTTTTCTTTTCCTTGGCATAATTTATTTCTAGTTTCAAAGCTTTGTGGTCTGAGAAACTGGTTGGTACAATTTCAATCTTTCTGAATTTACCGAGGCTCTTTTTGTGGCCTAGTATATGATCTATTCCTGAAAATGTTCCATATGCACTTGAGAAGAATGTGTATTCTGCTGCTTTTGGGTGTAGACATCTGTAGATGTCTGTTAGGTCCATCTGTTCTAATGTGTTGTTCAGTGCCTCTGTCTCCTTACTTATTTGCTGTCTGGCTGATCTGTCCTTCAGAGTGAATGGAGTGTTGAAGTCTCCTAGAATGAATACATTGCATTCTATTTTTCCTTTTAATTCTGTTAGTATTTGTTTCACGTATGTAGGTGCTCCTGTGTTAGGTGCATAGATATTTATAATGGTTATATCTTCCTGTTGGATTGACCCTTTTATCATTATGTAATGTCCTTCACTGTCTCTTGTGACTTTCTTTGTTTTGAAGTCTATTTTGTCTGATACAAGTACTGCAACTCCTGCTTTTTTCTCCCTATTAGTTGCATGAAATATCTTTTTCAATCCATTCACTTTTAGTCTGTGTATGTCTTTGTGTTTAAAGTGAGTCTGTTGTAGGCAGCATATAAATGGGTCTTATTTTTTTATCCGTTCAGTGACTCTATGTCTTTCGATTGGAGCATTCAGACCATTTACATTTAGGGTGATTATCAATATGTATGTACTTATTGGCATTGCAGGCTTTAGATTTGTGGTTATCAAAGGTTCAAGGTTAACTTCCTTACTATCTAAGAGTCTAACTTAATTCACTTAATATGCTATTACAAACACAATCTAAAGGTTCTTTTTTTTTCTTCCTCCTCTTTCTACCTCCTCCATTCTTTATATATTAGGTGTCATTCTGTACTCTTTGTCTATGCTTTGATTGACTTTGGGGATAGTTAATTTAATTTTGCATTTTCTTAGTAATTAGCTGTTCTACTTTCTTTACTGTGGTTTTATTACCTCTGGTGACAGCTATTAAACCTTAGGAACACTTCCATCTATAGCAGTCCCTCCAAAATACACTGTAGAAATGGTTTGTGGGAGGTAAATTCTCTCAGCTTTTGCTTATCTGGAAATTGTTTAATCCCTCCTTCAAATTTAAACGATAATCTTGCCAGATAAAGTATTCTTTGTTTAAGGCCCTTCTGCTTTTTTGCATTAAATACATCATGCCACTCCATTCTGGCCTGTAAGGTTTCTGTTGAGAAGTCTGATGATAGCCTGATGAGCTTTCCTTTGTATGTGATCATATTTCTCTCTCTGGCTGCTTTTAATAGTCTGTCCTTATCCTTGATCTTTGCCATTTTAACTATGATATGTCTTGGTGTTGTCTTCCTTAGGTCCCTTGCGTTGGGAAATCTGTGCATCTCCATGGTCTGAGAGACTACCTCCTTCCCCAAATTAGGGAAGTTTTCAGCAATTACCTCCTCGAACACACTTTCTATCCCTTTTTCTCTCACTTCTTCTTCTGGTACCCCTATAATGCAAATATTGTTCTGTTTGGATTGGTCGCACAGTTCTCTCAATATTCTTTCATTCTTAGAGATCCTTTTTCCTCTCTGTGCCTCAGCTTCTTTGTATTCTTCTTCTCTAGTTTCTATTTCATTTATTGTCTCCTCCATGGTATCCAATCTGCTTTTAATACCCTCCATCGTGCTCTTCAATGATTGGATCTCTGACCTGAATTCATTTCTGAGTTCTTGAATACCTTTCCATACCTCCATGAGCATGTTAATGATTTTTATTTTGACCTCCGTTTCAAGAAGAGTTATAATGTTGATGTCATTTAAATCTTTCTCAGGAGTTGAATTAATAATGTTACTCTGAACTGGGTTCTTTTGACGTTTCATATTTGTATATGGCGCCCTCTAGTGCCCTGAAGCTCTACTACCTGGAGCTGCTCAGCCCTTGAAGCAATGTTGGGGGTCACAGGTATTGGTGCCTAGGGGGAGGAAAGAGCTGTTTTCTGGTTTCTGGCTGCTATGCTTGTCTCCACTGCCTGAACCAGTGGGCCGGGCACACAGGTATAAGCCTCTATGCTTTGTGTTTGTAGTTGCTGTAGACAGATCTTCCCTCTAGCTGGCCTTATACCAGGGTAGGGTTTTCCGGTTTGAGGGCCACGTGGTGCTGCCTGGGAGAAATGCGCAATAGGCTGCATATCATGGAGGGGTCCTTGGAGCTGTGTAGCCAGCCAGGGAGCTGGAGCACCTGAAGATCATCTAAGGAGGAAGATTTCTTTTTGCTCCTTAAATATGAGAGTCTATATGGCAAAGCTCCCAACCTGCTGGGCAGAGTGTACCTGGACAATTTTGTCTACCTGTCCTTTCTCCTGAGCAGTAAGCTCTGTGCAATCCTTGCCCCTTTAGTAGCCCTCTTGCTAAGGGCTTCCTTGTTAGGAAGTCTCTCAGACTGCCTGCCTTTCTTTTGTTCCAGAGCAGCCGGATATAGATCCCTGCTTTCCACAAGTGGCTGGAATCTCAGTCTCTCCAGGAACTCTGCCTGTCTTAGCTTTTCAACCCCATAATCATGAGAGTATCATGCAAGCACCATGAAATGTAGGTTTGTGCTCCCAGAGCAGATCTCCGGAGTTAGGTATTCAGCAGTCCCAGGCCTCCACTCCCTCCCTGCTCCGTTTCTCTTCCTCTTGCTGGTGGGCTGGGGTGGGGGAAGGGCTTGGGTCCAGCTGGTCCTCAGCTTTGGTACATTACCATGTTCTGTGAGGTCTGCTCTTTTCTCCAGGTCTGTGTAGTCTGGTGCAGTCCTCTTTCCTGTTGCTCTTTCAGGATTAGTTGTATTTATTATATTTTAATATTATATGCAGTTTTAGGAGGAAGCCTGTGTCTCACCTCTCACGCCTCCTTCTTTAATCCCTTCCAACCAAGAGAATTTTAAATAGAATATAGGAAGAGCTAAATAGCCAAGCCCTGGGAAGGTCAGAAATGAGGGAATTTCCAGAGGTAACAAAATCAAATTTTCATAGACTATTCATTGTGTCAATAAAAGATGAGATTGGGTTCTAGTGTTGTTAAGATCCATGATTCTCCATTACAATTTTTTACTGCATGGGAGAGGGGGTCAGATTTGCCTAATCTGACTCAGGTTGCACAACTGTATCTTAATCTTATGCAGTCAGGTAGCAAAGGTCATGGAGTCCAGACGTAGGCACCAGAGCTCACTCCCGGAGAACTGGAATCATGGTGAGTTTACAGCCTCTCCAGAGATACGTCCCTGTGTGAGTGGGACGAGACCACCCAGTTACCTGGAGCAGGGAGTTGTGAACCAATGGTACAAAGGTCTCCATGTCAGTGTTCCCTCTCACACTGACCATTATGATTATAACAATATTTTTAGCAGAGCTGAAACCTAAACGTAGTATTTTGCTTTGGTTTCCAAAAGGGGCGGTAAATTATTATACAACCATGTAATAATCCAATAGAAAGATTTGGTTGATTTCTTATTCAATTTGAGTCCTGTTTAAATTTCAATTTCAAATTCTTGTTTCTATCGGGAAAATACTAAAATCTTCTAAAATTGAAATAAAGTTTGAGCTAAAGAAAGCTTTTCTTTAGAATGTTTGATTTTTCTGAAACAAAAAGAGCTAAAGACAGTAAGTTAGAATCAGTATTTTCTTATACTTAAAACAATTTTCCTTCTAATCATTTCAAAATGAAGGGGGTAAGGGTATTTCAATCTAAAAAAAAATGCTGTTTTTTTTCTTGTTAATTTTAAATAAATGATAATAGATATTAGGCTGAAAACAGCTGCACTTAACAAATACTCCTGGCAAGTGCTATAATTTTAAACAATGCCCAGGACTACCAACAAGGCAGCAGTTACTTTGACTTAAAGCTTGCAATAGTTTAAACTTTCGGCTTTTTTTCACAAGATCGTTTTTGGACTTCATGCAGATTTTATTTTCTCATGTAAAATTATGATCCTTATCTACATCTATTAAATATTAAATGCAAAATTTAATTTTATTGACAGAAATGTAGAAATGCTACATTAATTGCCAAGGACTTGGTGATGCAGAATATAGTAAATTAAGTATTAATGAGAATTGTATTTTACTGCACTCCAAAGAAGCCAAAAAGAGTTTGATATAATATGTGCAACTCTGAATTATAGGAACATTCACACAGCATTAAGAAATTACATATGAAAAAAGAAATTACATACCATAAAACTACTTTATCTGAATCATATTTCTTAGTATTCTTCTCTATTAAATAGCTGACTTAGGGCCTTAGAACATTCTGAGAAATGATGTCCTTCTAAGTGGGATTTACAAATATTCTTTGATAGGAAAAGATACATTTACTCCATATTTTTAGCATGAGTTATTTTATGACTTCAAACTGCAACCCCAGATTTTTCCCCTTATTAAACTATTTTTAGATAGATATGTTGAGAAAAAATGTATTTGAAATCTTTGTAGGAGAAAAATAATTCTAAAAAGCAGAAAATGAACTATAATTTTAAAGAGAGATGTGATTTTTGCAATCTGCTTGTTTAACTATTAAGAGAAATTTCATGAAAACCAATTTAATGCTTAAAATTCCCAAACTGGTTTATACTGAAATCAAACTATTACTGTCATTTATCATTAAACCAGCAGGTATTTATTGAACATCTGTTCTGTTCAAGAAACTGCTCTGTGCTGTGGAGTTACAAGACCTAAAAGAAAACCTTGCTGCACAAAATGACTTATAGCCAGGAGAATGGTTTCCCTATCAATAACTGGACCAGTAAGCATCTTAAGCAGAATGTTTAGGTAAAAGAACAGAGTACATGACTAATGGTTAGATAGTAACAGCATTAATCTGCTTGTTATATCAAGAACTCTGCAAGAGGTCAGGTCAGGCCTAGGGCTGCTCAGGGCATTGGGTAGGTACCTTGGTAATTCTCTTGTTTTTTTTCTCTTCATTCCCATTTGGCTCTGTTAACTCCAGGCACATCCCTGTCTCTCATCACAATGTCCAACACCAGAAGAGAAAGAGTAGAAAAAGGGGGCCCTCTTACCCTATGTTTTTTTTTAGAACAGAAAAAATGTTTCTGTAAAACCCCTACCTGAGTCAAAGAGAGTAATAAGGGTCAAAGGTGAACATAACAGGCTTAGACCAGTGGTTTTCAGTGTCTATGGGAACTTGTTAGAAACATGAATTGTCAGTTCCCAGACCAATCCTACTTGGAAACTCTGGCAGTGGGACCTGCAGATGATTAACAGGTTGTTCAGATAATTTTGGTTTACTCTAATATTTTAGAAGCACTGACTTAGACCAATCATGATTCACTCCCAAAAGCTAGCTATGAATTAGAATGAGATTTCAATCATACATCTGAGAATTCTCGCAGAACTATATAGGCTGTTCTTTCCCTTTGATTGGAATGAACAATTACAAGTCATAAAAGTCCATCAGATCTGCAGAGTATGTAACAAAGTACATAACAATGATAGAGTCCATTGTCATAGATCTCATTTATCCTTTAGGGCTTTTGGTTGCAAGTAATAAACATGGAAATTTAATTTCAACTTTGCATGAGCAGAAAAGGAAACAAAAATCATTCATGTAATTCAGCTCATGTAGGCTCTGATGAAGAAGTACAGTGATTAGTTGTAGCTGATCTTTCTTGATAATGTTCTTTTCCAGGCTGACTTTTATCATGGCATTTGGACCTCAGAAACTCCAGGACTACACTTGTTAATGTGCAAATCTGAAGAAAATACAAGGTTTTATTTTCTTTCCCTAAGAGTATTATTAAAAATCATATACCTTATGTGGGTCAACTGTCCTTCCTGGTTCATCACCCTTCCCATGGTAATGTTTTGGACTGCTTAGCTCAGGTCTAAGTGAAGTTCCACGGTCATTGTTAGATTTGGGAATGGATAGACCATCCTGTACTTATAGACGGCAGAAATGTGGTTACTGTCCACAACTGGGGAGAGGTTCTTTTTCCAGGACAACAGTGAATGGATTTGAGTGGAGAGTAAATAATGTCCATTCAAATCTCTAAAGTCATCCATGAGAAATGGAATTCATAACAGTAAATACTTAATCCTATACTTAGCTCCATAAATACAGCTGTGTCTATAGAAGATGTAGAAATTTCTTTATTACGATTGTGGAAAGGCTAATGATTTTTTCCCAGAGTAAATTTAATACACATTAACCACGCAGTGCAGTAGCTAAGAAAGCTAATGCAGCCTTTGGAAATATTTAAAAAAAAAGCATAGTATCACTGAGTTATGTCATTTCTAATTCTTAACTTTCAAATGAATTATTTTCATCCCTGCATCCACATTTCCCACTCAATTTCATGATCTCTCATCTGGGTTATGCTAGCTTCCTGTGTGTTAAATTCAATCCTTTTCTAGGCTATCAGAATTTAAACATACCCTTTTAGTTTGGAATACTTTGATGTTTAGAGAAAAATGTCTTGGGTTGTGCAGAGAATTCTGGTGTAACCCACACATAGTTTTCTCCATTATTATCATTTTACGTGACCATGGTACATTTGTTTAAATAAGAAATCAACATTGGTACATTATTTTATTTAACCTCTGAATTCTACTTGGGTTTCACCCCTTTTTCCACAAATGTCCCCTCTCTGTTTCAGACTCCACTCCAGGATACCACAGCACATCTCGCTGTCATGTCTCTCCAACCTCCTCTGGCCTGTAAGAGTTTCTCAGTCTTTGCTTCCTTGTCAGAGTTGATGAATACTGGCCTGGGATTGTATAGGATATCCCCAGTTTGTATTTGTCTAATGTTTTCCTCATGATTTGATTGGGGTTATGGGCTTTTGGAAAGAATATCGCAGAGATGAAATGATCTCATTTTATGGTATCAGGGAACACATGATTTTTGAAATAAAATTTCTGGTGATTATTTTGTTAATGTAATTGTTCTTAGGTTTCTCCTATGTAAAATTACTGTTTGCCTCTTTCAAGCTCCTTTCCTTGACAGTATGCCTATGTATATATCTCTATCTCTAACTCTGTATATCAACATTTATATTTGTATCTCTAACTATATATCTAAATCTGATACTTTGATTTGTCTCTGTAAAATGCTTTCACATATCAATGAATCCTAAATCTGGTTTTCATTCAATTGAATCACTGTATATACATACATGTGTTCATACACTGACTTTAATGTCAGATGTGGTCTTCAGAATTCTCAACTCTCAGGAAACCGTAGTTTGGTTTTCAAGTCAAATTTTCTTCTCAGGGAAGTTATCTCTATGAAAGGTTGTCATGCAGGTGATGATTAAAATTTGTTGACACCCAACTGGGCCAGCATATTCAGTGGGATAGCTGAGTCACAAATACATTTATGGTAATTTTCTCTCATTGTCAATTTTCTTCCTTTTCAAGGACTAAAAGAACATTAAAAAACCTATCCAAAAATGAGAGTCACTCAAATACTGGAAGTGTTCTGTTATGGGCTGAACTGTGTCCCCCTCAAACTCATATATTGAAGTCCTAACCCCCATTACCTCAATGTGACTGTATTTGGAGATAGGGTTTTTAAAGAGATGACTAAGTTAAAATGAGGTCTTTAGAGTGCACCCTAATTTAAGAATATGACTAGTATCCTTAGAAGAGGAAATCTGAACGCAGGAAAAAACAGATGAATGCACGCACAGAGATGACCATGTGAAGACACAGTGAGAAATGAGAAGGCAGCCATCTGCAAGCCAAGGAGAGGCCTCAGAAAGAACCAAACTTCCTGACACCTTGATCCCTGACTGCTAGACTCCAGAACTGTTGGAAAATAAATTTCTGTTGCTTAAGCCACCCACTTTGTGGTATTTTGTTATGGCCGGCCTAGCAAACTGATACAGATTTGATTAGTTTTTCCAGAATTATCTTAAATGTCTCCAGTTCTTTCAACTATCTGTCATATTACAATGGTCAACCATTCCAGTCAGTGTGGGACTATGCTGGAGTTAGCTGGAGTTCCCACACTCTGGAAAACCTCTCAGTCCAGTTCATCTAGGGGTATATACATATCTTGCTGACTTTTCTGAGGAGTGTTCTAGGTGGATAATATTCCTCTTACAATACAGTCCACAGAGATTTTAGTCGGCTTTCTTTAAACTAACCAGGCCAGGTTATGTGAGATTATGTCATATGAACTGAAATATACAAAAATTTGAAGGCATATATGACATATTCTTAATTTAAACTAGGATTAAATTCTACCAAACCCCACAAATTTGGCATAAAAGCAAAGACGGAATGAGTTGTTCTGCCAGTGTGGGGACACAGACCCAACTACAGGCTCTCACCTGCTTCTCCGTGACCAGTCTTAATTTGTTTGTCAAAAAAAGGACTCCCTGGATCTGAGAGGTCAGTAACTAGCTATCACGTCGAGTGGAGAAAATGTATGTGACTCTAATGGGATTTAATCATGACTCTGCGCCATTAATATTAACCCAAAGCAAGTGAACAAGATAAAGGATATTGACTCTTGCCTCATTTTCCTGTGCATTTGTTATCTTATTAAGGGTCAGTGCATTTGTTACCTCTCCAGTCATTATTCTTAAAACGACTAACACTTACCAAGAAGATAGAATAATGAAAGAACAAAAGGAAACATAACCTGTTTTGATTAACACTATGTGTTATTAATAGTCCTATTAACAGAACTCAAATCTGAATATGATGGTCTGGAATCACACTTGCAACTAGAGACTTACAGTGAGAGGAAGCACAGAGTAATGACTGAGAGAGTGTATTCTAGGGACAGATTACTAGGATTTGAATCCTGGCTCTACCACTTGATAACTGTGGCCTCTGAAAAGTTACTGAACGTTTTTGAGACTTTGTTTCCTTATTTATAAAGTAGTATTGCTAATAATTTCTCCCTCATTTGATTACTAGTTACTGACTTTGGTCTGTTTTATTGACTGTTCTGAGCTTCTTTTTGCTCAGTTGCAAAGTATAGGCTTTGATAGCATCATTAATTATTGTGAAGATAAAATAATGTATATACATATATGAAGTTTCTCAACCAAGTCTGTTTTTTAAAAATTAATTTTTTGTTGAAGTATAGTTGATATATATTACATTGGTTCCAACCAATTCTATTATTGTTATTCACTATATAGGTCTACATATAATGTTTTTCCTAATAAGTCAAATAATAAATATATGATTTATTATGCTACACATAATTGTCATTGGAGAATTATCTATGTTGCTTCTTGATGTTTTCCTTTGCTGATGTGTGCTTAATGTCAGGGACAGAGGGCATTGCCTGATAAAATTTGTATGCAAATTATTAATCTGTCCAAAACAAAGACTAAAGAAGATAGATGGAAAATAAATATTTTCTATCTTTAGATAAAACCAAAAGGCAAGTCTTAATTCTTGACATAAATACATTCCTAGATTCATATACAGTTCTACTGGTAAAGTTCTGCCTTTGTTAGTGCTTAATAATTTTTCACTGTTTCCTCTTTTAACTTAAAATAAGCTTTCCTAAACTTTGTATAGTAGTAACAAGCAGGCAAAACAATATAAACATTATTTACACAAGGGTCTAATTCAAGGCTCTATAACCACAGGGCAAATTGGCTTTTGTAGGAATTATTCTTAATTTATCTAATCAAATGCAGTGGGGAGAAAAAAAATATAAAAGCAACCTCTGAGAAAGTGGTGTTCCATAAATTAAGGTACACTTTTTCTTCAGATATAAATGAAGAGTAATAATTTTTATTTTATATAATAATCATTATTTTGTTAGTTTACTTTGTTTCAGAAATTATGTTAGTGTTGATGTAATTTTATCTATGATAGTTCTGATTTCAATTATTTTATATATATATCTTTCTAATTGTTCTAAATGTATTTAAACTAAAATGGCATTATTTCATTTTATTTTATTCACATTTTCCTATTTATATTAGAGAATTTGAATCATGTAAATAATGGATAAACTTAGCTAAACTAACAGCTATATAATTTAAACATTGCTTTTTTAATGACATCCCTATGAATTAGACTATGGAAAGTATATGTCTAAGTCAATGATTTTACACTTTGAACAATAGTATATTTCTTCTGTATATATAGGAGAAAAGATATAATTTCAAATTCTGAAGAAAGAAAATGCTTTGTGTGGATATTTTTTTAAAAGTCCAGAATGATGATTGTTGAAATTTTATATGCCTCAATGTATTTCTCATTTCTATCTCACTGTCCCCATAAAGTCCAAATATTAAATAAAGAAGTAAGTAAAGTAATTAAGCATTTCCAAACCTATTTCAATATAAAAATTTTTTTGAAATCTGGTGTGGAATTTTATGAATTAAATATGTTTTCTTTCAAGGATGAACACTTACCCCTCTACTACAATTTGGCATTTTAGGATGGAATATTTTTCTAGAAAGTCACTTCTTTCCTAAATTCAACTTAAATACCTTCTTTCCTGTTTCTATAAAAATGAATTCTATCTCATTTTCTAGTGCCCTTGAATCTACTAATATTTATCTACTTCCTTACTGAAAGTCAGACAAATAGGGTGTTTTAAAACCCCTTTGCCTGTTTTTTTTTTTACACTTTTAAGATGATCTCTAAAGTCTTGGGCTCCAAATAGCAAAGTTCATTCTTTCCAAACAGCAGTGAGCAGTGCTGTCAGCCTCTCTATATTACCTAGATATATTTTAATCATAGAAATCCCCAACTTTACTTCATTAGAATTGTTATACAGAATTTCCACATTCCCCACCAAATGTATTATTTACTCATAACATGTAATTTCCTTTGAAATTCTTAAAAATAATTTTTTTCAGTGTATTTTTCTTTACCTAGATCAAAGCACACTAGAGTTCAAACAAAATGTGATTTTCCAGCAGGGAAAAGGCATAGGTACTCTCTACTTGTCATTGTTATGAATTACTTTTCCAAACAGTCAGCAGTTAGCTTCTCTGTACCTTGGGCTATTTCTCAACTGAAACAGATTGTACTTTGATGTTTAGTGACTGCGTGTGATTCAGACCTCTGGTTCAAAAATTAGAGTTTTTGTTTTAACAGTTGCTACACCATGATATTTTAAGACCCAAGGCAAATTTTAAAGGTGTTCTATGTAATTTTTTCCCTCTTAGTTGTATTTAGATAGCATAACTTTTTTTTAGTTGGCAAACCCATCAAAATTATTAGAAAGTTGCAAGTACAAACCCTCTTTAAAGCTTTGTGTGCTTTTTTTGTATAATATCTATGTTATTCATATATGTATACATAATTAAAACAGTGGAATAAGACCTGGGTATTATTTAAGGCTTTTTCCTTAAAGAAATTGTGTGATCACTGATAACCTACTTTTCTAGATCTTGTTTTCTTAATCTTTTAAAAAAATTGAAACATGATACTCATCCAAAAAGCCCACCAAAACCCCACAGATCATCACATATACCTTGATGAATTTTCGCAAGGTGACCACACTCATGTAACCAGAATCCCACAGAGAAAATGTTGCCAGCATCACAGAAGGCCCCCTTGTGTTCACATCCAGTAATTGACCCTCAAGGATGAAAAATATTCTGACACATAACTCAAAGAGTAACTAACCTCGTTAACTAATCCGTGATTTTGAACTTTATGTTCAAAAAGTTGTCTTTGTAATCACAGTGTTACCTATAGTTATAGTTTGTTCATTCTATGTAGTATTCTATTGTGTGACTATACATGGTACGTTTATCTGTTCTCAGAAGGGATTTGCTACCTGGTGAACCAAGAAAGCTTTCCCTACAACAAAGGTCAAATTGTCAAATCAGATGGAATATAGTTTTTGTTTTTGTTTTTATCTTACCCAGGATCAAATTACTAGTAATTCAGAGGATACAGGCAGTAGTAAAAGACAGAGTGTTTGGGGAGGTCCAAGATTGCCAGCACTACTCCCCAGATGCCTTAATCTCTCACATCCAGATGTGCTCTGGTTTGGGTTTAACATGAGAGGTTTAAGCAATGTCTTTCCCAGTGTATCTGTTTAGTGGCATAATTGCAAGGGGATTCAAGTGTCCCCAGCAAAGGGATAAAATACATTACAAAGGACACTTAAGAAAGTGTCCCCAGCAAAGGGATAAAATACATTACAAAGCTGCTTCTAACCTTAACCCTATCCTTCTTACTCAGAAAGAGATGTTTACTTATTTATTTGCTTTTTCATCTATTTATTCATTCACTCATTGATTCATTCCTTCATATACTTTGTATATTTAGATATGCAAACTATCTGGTATATTTTTATGGTATACTATGATGTAAGCATCAAGATGTAATGTTTTTCCAATTGGATTTCTAATTGAGCCAGCACCATTTATTGAAAAGAATTACCCTTTTCCACTATTATGCAAGCACCTTACCATAAATACGGTGATCATATATGTGTTGGTCTGTGTCTGTAGTCCATATTGTTTCCAATAATCTACTTTTTACTATAATTATCTAGCACCATTACCATGTGTTCATAATTACTATAGGTTTATAAAATATCTGTGAGTGTACATGCTTCTGTTTTTATTTTTATTCTTCAATATTGTCTTACCTGTTTTCATTCCATTTCATTAAGGTATTATCAAAAATTTTAGAGTCATATTGTCATTTGCTCATAAACGAAAGATTTTAAATTGGGGTTGTATACCAGATTAGGAGGAACTGACATTTTTATGTGTATCTATTGTTACAGTACATAAAGTTACTTAGGTCTTTTTTATTGTGTTCTTTTTTACATGTTTTAATATGAAGTGCTTACACATATTTTGTTAAGATTGTCTATAATTTGCTTGGTATATTGTTGCTATTATAAATAGTACCTTTTAAATTTTCATTTTCCATGTATCTATAGCTAGTGCACAAAATCAATACAATTTTTTTTTCAGATTGACTTATATTCAGTACTTGCTAAAGTACTGGATTTTCTATGCACAAAATCATTTCATCTGTGAATAATGACAGTTTTATTTCTTCCTTATTTCAATCCTTACATATTTTTTCTTTCATTGTTATAATTGGCTAGAAACTTTAGTACAATACAGAATAGAAGGGATGATAGTGAATATTCTTTTTTTCATTCTTGATGTCAAGTTCTGAAACCTTAACCTAAGTACAATGTTAGCAATAGGTCTTTTGCAGTTCCTAGTTATTGGGTTAAAGAAATCCACATGATTCTTACTTTGCTAAGTGATTTTGTTTTGTTTGTTTTTAATCATGAATGGGTATGGAATTTCATCAGATGATTTTTCTGTACCTATTAAAGTAATTATATAGCTTTTCTTTTTTATTCTAATAACAAGGAAAATAATTCCAATTGATTTATGAATATTAACTTCCCTTGAATTACTGGAACAAATCATACCTTGTCATAATTTATCATCTTTTGGGTATATTTACTCTATTAAAGAATATTTTGTGGAGCATTTACATTTATGAAATAAATCTGTAGTTTTCTTGTTACAGCATTTTCAGATACTGATCTTAAGATTATGCTAGTTTATAACTTTTTGGAATTCTGGAAGTTGTTTTCAAAAACAGAGTTTGTGTATTTGTATTATTTCCTCTTTAAATATTTTAAAGAAGTCCTAGGGAAGCCATCTTCTTCTAGGGTTGGACCCAAGTTGTCAAACTACAACTATATTAGTATTAAATGTTACAAGTATCCTAATGAGGACTTCTTTTGTTTCAGGAGAAGCATTAAAACAGATCATCATTTCATCTACATAGAAACTTCATGAGGTATTACCAGTATTTTAAAAACCAGGGAATTGAGGTTTAAGGGGTATAAGCAACATGCATGAAGTTATACAGGTAGATAGTAAAGGACACTTTTTTGTAAACACTTCCCACTTGTCTGTCAAATGAAGATGTTGAATACATCTTAAAAATTCTCATCGCAAGAAGGAAAACGATTGTAAATATGTGTAGTAAAGGTTGTTAACTAGGCTTATTGTGATGATCATTTCATAATATATACCAATATTGAATCATTATTATACACCTGAAACTAATATGATGTTACATGTCAGTTATATCTCAGCAAAACAATAGAGGTAGTAATCAAGGAGAGAGGGATATATTTAATATGATAAAAAGGATCATCTCACAGTATTTTATATAAATTGTTAAAAAATTATTAAAGAAGAAAATTTAGGTGATACAAATGAACTTTATTTAACACTTAGTGAAGCTGAGAATCCCCATTGGGAGAACTGAAAAATGGGGCAGAAGGCAGGAAGCTATTACAGGATGAAGAATAAAGAACGAGGAGGAGACAACAGAGAATACGTGATCATCTGGGGCCACATCCCACAACTTTGGGATGAGAAGGAATGAAGAAATAAACATAGAGCCCAGAGTGGCTTAGAGCCTGGGGACTGGCTGACTGGATGCACCACATTTCTGGTTAAGTGAAACATTTACGGGGGCACTGAGGTTATCTGAGTCTCGTTCTGCTGACCTGGAACCTTGGGCAGGTGTGGCTTCATCTTGGGCCTAGAAATTTATTTCAGAAGCACCTTAGAGCATAACTGCCAAATGTGTGAAGCAAGAGTTGAGAGATCAGAAAGAAGTAATAAAAAATCCAGGATCGTGTTTGGCGATGTCTACTTATCTCTTTCAATAACAAAACAAATAGACAGAAATTAAGTAGACACAGAAGAAATAAATATTAACCAAAGTGACCTTCTTAATACACTTAAAGCAGTATACTCAAAAATTGAATAATACACATTATTTTCAAATGCATGTGGGACATTTACCAAAACTGATGCTATCTGTGCCGTAAAGCAAGTCTAAACAAATTTCACAGAATAAGAATTGCACAACAGATGTGCCTCCAGTTCCTGCTCTAGCAATCATAGAGCTTGCAAATCATCAATCTCATCCTCATGAAAATGAAGAAAAAAAGATGAGCTTTTATATGTTTCCTGAGATCCCCACGGATAGATACAGGTCTCAGTTTTCTTGCCCTTCAGAAACAAAAAAGCACAAAAATAACCGATCCCTTTCACTGAATTTGAATTTATGCTGTTCTTTCTTTCCCACGTCTCATCCTCCTTTTGTTAACATCCTTCCCAACATTCCTATTATGCCCACAAGAAATGCATTGAGTTATAAATAGAGAAGCAAAAAACAAAACCCTCCTATTCCTTTCAAGAGCATCTTCTGAATCCTCTTGTCTTCATTGAAACCCGAATGTGTCCCAATAATAGCATTTCCCCCCGACCTTTTTGTTGTGACTTTTTTTCCCATCCCACGTTCAATGAAGGACCAACTCAGGGTCTGCCTTCTCCTTCTACTCTCCCATCTTTTGCTTCCAAATTATTTCTTTACAACCTCTGACCCAAAAGTTATGTCTTTGAGGCTCACGGTCTATAGCTATGCCACCCACTGCTGATATTCATTAGCATAGTATATTGGTGTTTTTGCTATACAGGTCAAGAGCTGTCGCACTTAGATAACAGTCTTCTGCTTCTTTTTCTGCTTTCTTAAATTCATGTTGGAGTATTTCAACATGCCCAAATAGGACCTATGAAAGGAATCATCAGCTCTCATTTCGGTTTCACCTGCGTTCTAAAATGAAGCCAGCTTGAGCCTTGTTTTACTGGGGTTGTTACAATTCTTCTCTCAGATGTCAACATCTTGCTCCTTGAATTCAGTCTTCTGCCTTTGCAGCTACTTCCCCTCCTAATTCAGTGCACATTTCCTTTGACGACAGCATGACCTTCAGTGTCAAGACCACACAATCCATTTTCATTAGAGCATCTGCATCCTTTGATCTGCACCACATGAGAAAAGCAGAGCCCTGAGTTTTTGTTACTACAGATTGTCTCTGCCTTTTGTACAACTACACCTGAAGAGTTGGTTTCATATCGAAAAACACTGATTTGATCTGGTGCCACTCTACATTCATCTTCTTCAGTCTTCTCAGTGCTTTCTACATGGATTTGCTACCTGGGGAACTTGCCTATTTTCCCATTGGTCTTTTAATCTTCACACTTTCTTCAAAGGTTGTATTCCATGTTTCAACTCTTACTTTTAGCTGATATTCTTGTCCACTACTTCACTAAGAATAAAGTGATTTTAGGTTACAAGAATCTATCAATTTTTTATATTAATATATGAAGGTTCCTCTGTAGCGATTACCCTTATATTCATTCTTCCATTGTTATTGGTAAAAATGTCTTTCTACGTATGTACCTGAGAGTGTTTCCCTTCCCTCCTTCTACTTCTTTAGGGGACTTTTTCCATTAATGATCCCATTCTGTTATTTACTCAGCATATATGTATAAATCCTTTTGTGTATTAACCCACACTAGATGTTTTGGATACATTCAGGAGCAAAATAGGCAAAGGAATCTGCTCTCTTGGTGGATATGTTATGGTGGGAGGGAGGAGACAAATGGTAAACAATAAATAAGAATATTTAATAAAATATTGGAAGCTAGTAAGTTAGGAAGAAAATAAAGAATAAATCAATGTAAAGGTGATTGGGGAATTCAGGGAGAGATGAGGAGGTTAAAGTATTAGACAGAGTATTATGATTAGTTCTAAATTCCCCTTAGTACCCAGGTAAGTACTAATGAAATGATGTATTTGTGTGGTATTCAGGCTTTCTTCTACCTTTAAAATTCTATGAGTCCATATAAGTCATAACTAATTATCACAAAAATGTAGAAAAGTATTTTTTTATTTCTAGGACTACTGTTCAAATCTTGGTAGCACCATAATGTTTATCAGTCATGACATTTCTTATTTCACAAATAATTTCTGGTAGTGGGAATAAACATTTAACAAGAAGTTCCTAAGAGGAAAACTAAGCTTCTAAGACTAAACTCCAGGGAGTCACCATTAAGGGCTTGAAATAGCCCATGTAGTTCTCCAGCAGCGACACCTTCCGTCCTCACTGTGTGCTCTCACTCTGAGGTTATCTAACCCTAAATGCTTTCATCATTCCAGAAGTTATTATTATATTCTGTGTCTAGCAACGTCTTTGGTGTAAAATAGTTCATCTTGTAAAGTAGAACTGCCTCTTATTTTTCTCCTCTTCCCATATCTCAGCAACTTAATTGTAGTGACTCATGAACTGAGACTGTTTTTATTTTGTTTTTTTATTTATTATTTTTGTCCGCTTGCATTAGTGCTGATGTGTCACAGAAATGTGACTACAACTTCTACTGTGATTGATGGGAACAGATTCTTCTGGGATGTATTAATACAGCTGCCGGCAAGTGAGGAAGCGGTGAATGGCAAGTAAATGAGTTCGGAAGCTCTAGAGACGTGGATGTTGCTGGAGGAAAGGAGGTAGGCAGCCACTCATAACTACAGCTAAGCAGTGGGAAGAAAACATGCACTAGGTTTGTTCCACTAATCATTATATGTCACGTGCACTTGGTGGATATGATCAAATGTTTTTTCCCAAACCAGTTAGCCTTCAGTGTGGCACCTACTCATGCACATGTGGCTGCTAGTTATAACAATCTAGGCTTTTGATTTTAAGCACCCATGTTAAGGATGATGCAGATTTTCTCTGGAATTCTGAAGATAAAATAATCTTTTTTTCTCAGTCTTGAATACTTTTTCCAAAGACCGAGAGTCTATTTAGTCTGAAATTGTAAAGTGCTCCTTTATAGTTTCCATTTAGATATGCTCAGCTCAGAAACACAGAATTTAGTCTGGCTAAGACATTTTATTTTGGGGATCAGGAGCTTGCTCTAGAGAGAATGAGTTACTTGCCCAAGGTCCAAAACCTGTTTAAGGGCAGCATTTGGATAAAAACAAATTTTAAGGTTCATCATAGTTGGATTTACCAGCAATTTGGTAGAATGTATTGAGTGTTTATGGTGCGTTAGTCACTGACTAGGAAGTAGGAGTGCAAAGACACATTTAATTAACAGTTAGGTATATAAAAACACAGATAATCCCAAAATATATTATTATCTGCTAATGACATAATAAAAGTGGGGAAAAAAAGGAGGGAATTGTTCTGATTAGAGAGCTGGGGAACAATGAAGTATTTACAACCAGCAGCAGGCATATTGGGAGGAGACGCAGGAGGCGCGGCGGTGGGACAGTGTAGAAGCCATCCGCCCAGCTGTGCCCGTTCTCTTACAACTTCTGGGAAACTGTTCATACCCTGAGTTTCACAAATAGTTAAAGCTGCAGTTTTCCTACCTGGAATTGCATTGGCCTCATAGTACAGTGAGGAAAGGCCAGAAATGCTTAGTTTTTAGATGGATTCTTCAGGAATTAAGCACATCTTATTTTTTTACTTTTAGAAATAAGTATGCTCTATACTCTTTCCATTGTAAAGTTCACTTTACTAAGTAATAAGAAGGGAAAGGAATACTGTTTGATCTATTGCTTTCACCCTCTTGACTTTTCAATGAGTCGATGATTTCCATGGCTGTCCACATAAGTGCTGGTTTTGATACTAAAGACGACATCTAATACTGTTATGACATATACGATTGTATATTTAAGCCCTCAGACTTTCTAATCTTTAGCAATAATTCCTTAAGCAGACATATTTCTTTGTAAGTAACGAATTAGGCATGAAGTTAACTCACACATCCAGTTGGGAAGAATTTAATGATTCTACCACCATATGGCATCTTCCTAGCGAGCCCCAAGTCATTAGGCATAAAAAACCCATGGGCACCACAGGGCCTGATGCGGATTGCAGCCTCCCGCAGAAATACTCAAGGAGTATTCAATATTTGTGAGGGTTTTCAGCAGGCGTTTTGATGAGTATGAAGGTAATAGAATGTCTGTATCTGTGTATGAATCAAATATAAACCAAACATTAACTGCCTCCCTAAAGGGAATGCTTTGATTTCCTTTATTTTTTCCTTTCTGCTAGTCATGTCACGAGGGACCAGTCATCAGACTGGCTTCGGGCTGGGGTCTTATTCTCCTGAGGGAAGGAGAAGTTCAGGGAACACATACAAGTAAAATAAAAATAAAAGTATCCTAAACTATTATTTTTGTAAGGTACACTAAAAAGTTTGCTGTCTTCAGAAACTGTCTTAAAACTGATAAAGGATAGTGTTACTTGAAGGACTTACATTTTAGTGATGTATGGTCAAGTAGTCATGAAGTAATACAGCACTCCTCACATAATTTCAGGTGTATTCTTATCAAAATCATTGTAATGTGAAAGATTACATCTGATTGAAATGTTAAAACAGCATCACATCTCAGGTAACTTAAATATCTTGGAGGTTAGAGAATAACATTCTTTACTCCCTATCTAGGGGGAAAAAAAGAAGTAAGTTGGGCATAATAATATAGAGAAAAAGGAAATAAAAATAAAAGAAGAATGCTATATGGTTATGACTTGCTTGCTATGGACATTGTAAGACCAGAATTTTTATGCTAATTGGTGCTCAGTGGGGTCTTTAAGTACTGTGATCAAGTTTTAAAACTGTCTTTACAACATGATATTTAGCAAACCTGATAAAACTCCTTTAAACCATACTTCCTTAGGGAGAAATAATTTCTTTCAAAAGAACAATGGTATGAAAACTACCTAGGGTGTCATTTCTCTGGCCATAATTGACCAACTATAGTTTTAAAAAGTCAACTTTTGGCCTATGTCCTTTGGATATTTATGGAAAAAATAAAATACGGAGAATAGTTATGAATGTTCTCTTTTTTCCAGCTAACAAAAAAAAAAGACAGTTAATATGAAAAAAAAAATGTGTGGTATGGACATTGGGTAGAAAATCCATGTCTTAATCTAGAATAGAGATTTTTTTTTCTCATAAGTAAATTAAATGGTTACATTAAATAATCTAAATTCTTCTTGTTTTTGATTCATAATATTGATTCTTAAGAACAATTACTCCTTCCTTCCTTCCTCCCTCTCTCCCTCCTCCTCCTCCTCTTTCTACTCCTCTGTAGTTGGTGGAGTGGTGGTCCTCCAAAAATATTTTTTACCTTGAGCCTGTAAATGTGACCTTATTTAGAAAAAAAGGTCTTTTCAGGTATAAATAAGATAAAGATTTTGAGATGAGAATATCCTGGATTGACTAGGGTGGGCCTTTAGTCTGTTAACAAATATGCTTGGAAGAGAAGGAAAGGGAAGACACAGAGAAGGGCGTGCATGCAAACGGAGGCAGAGATTGGAGCGATGAAAAAAACCCCAGGACTAATACGTAGAGGGGTGCATCAGTGAGAAACGGAGTGGCAGAGGGGCGGGCGGAGGGAAGCCACGGTGCTTGTTTAATGAGGGTGCTGTTACCAGAGTGCGGGGGCCAGGCTGGGCGGCTTCCACAGCAGAAATCTACTTTCTCACAGTTCTGGAGGAGCCAAGTCCCAGCTCTAGGTGTCTGCAGGGCTGGTTTCCCCTGAGGCCTCTCTCCTTGGCTTGCAGAGGGCCACCTTCTCTCTGGTGGAAGCTGGTGGGAAGATGCAGGGAAACCCAGAGGAAGGGAGGCCGGGGAATGACTTCTCTCTGACTTCTGGAGGCCGCAGGAAGGCAGAGCAGCCGCTTGTGCAGTACATGTTTACCTTCCGGTGCTCGGAGCAAGCCTGCGAAGCGGCAGGGAGAGGATCTAAGGGGCCAAATGGAAGATGCCCAGCACAAATGAAACTTGAAAGTTATTTGTGGAAGTCCCTTATAGCGAATTCTGCAGTTTGTAATGCTTTAGCAAAATAGGGCCAGAATAGTAAAGTATTTAACAACTCTTCAAAAAAAAAAAAAATTAAGGCCCTAATGAAAACCGCATAAATTTGTATAATATATTCTCAAAACTATAGGTATGCCCTGGATTAAAAATCTTGGTTGTCATGGAATTATTTTTCACATTCTTGGTTAAAGGATACATGGACATGTGTTTGTAAACACTATGTTCTTAAAACTTCACACAAAAGACAGGTATTCTAACATTTAAATATTGAATGCATAGTAGGATTCTGCTCCTGTTACTGAAAATGAACTTGAATAAATTTTAAACTTTCTACACTCTAGTTGTCTTATTTGTTGAGTGGAAAGATTACTGACACTTAAGAACCTAATGAAATTATTATGGGATATTACTTTAACAAAAGCGCTGGAGAAATGCTTTTTGTGACTGTAGCATATTTATTAGTATATCTTTACCACCCAGCATTAATTGATATTTGATAAATATTGACTCAACCGAATTAAATTGCAAATACACATCTACTCATTTTCCTAGATATGTAATATCCACTGGAATGAAATTATTATTTGAACATCTTTATGTATTCTAGGCAACTTTGTAAGAGGGGGGTAAATATTTGGTCCTATTATTAGGCTGTTCCTTTTCCTCGTTGGCCCCTTAGCTACATTTTATATTCAAATTTCACAGATGAAATAAATGAAAAAAAAAATTGACAGACGGCCTCAAAGTTTCATATGTATGTTGAATTTCTAGTCATATTTTGCAAGAAAATGAAATTGGTTTGAGTGGAAAGTTGTCAGATATCTTTCAGCGTTCCAAAGATTTGATTTCTAAATTACAAAAATGTTAAATCCTTGAAAATAATTAAACTGTTGGTTGCATATATTTTGCCATAGTTTCTGAAAGGATAGAAAATTTGGAAAAAATTTATATCCAATTATAATTTGTGACAAACTTTACTAGAAAACTCGTATGAAAAATGAGTCAAAAAGACCCTTGAAATAAAAACGATTGCAGCGTCCGAAAAGAAAGTGACCACTAGAGGGTGCTGCTGCTCTATGTCAAACCAACTGGGGCCGTAATAAATACTGAGGGTTATTATAAACCTAGGGGTTCAACGTGGCAAATTTGGACTGTGATATGAAATGCTCTAAACTGAATTTGTTACAGTTAACATTATTTAACACAGTTTGAAAGCTCTAAGCCCTAAAATTGGTATTTCCATCAAACTAAACTTTACCAGTCTTTGAGATACACATTTAGGAACAAAATACACATAAAGAGAAGGATATCTTATTCGACAGTAGCTTGCTTATATAAATGCTGTTATATATTCATTGTAAAGATTTCTACTCATAATGTAAGATAATGGCAATAATAGCTTAGCTGTATCAAATAGCTTCTTGGAAGTGCTAGGATGTATGTATACGTACACAGTATATACTCATATTTCCATCCCAAAGTGAGGAGGTAAAGACTAATCACCAATTTAAAAGGAAACAACTGAGGAGCAAAATATCATTGCTTTTCTCAGTCACAGAGGAATTAGAGTGGGAATATGAATGTGTGTATGTGTATACACAGGGGTGAAAATGGGGATAAAGGAATATTTTTTCATAAAACTGAAAGTTGTAAATATGCATAATTAAATAACAGGGTACATATACATATATTACATACAAATTTTTGGAGAGAAAAAAATCAAGTTTAATTGTTATGCTTCATTAAATATTATGATTTTCAATAAAAAATCATAATAAATACTGTGCTTAGGTTTATCTAAAAAGTAAATGGCTAATATAGAAATATTAGACATTCTCCCAAGTAAAATAATTGAAATAGAATTGAGGAGATATGATTTATATGTCAAAATAACATGCATAGTTATAGGTGAAATATATGTAGAGTATTGTAGAAACAGAATTTAGGAAGTCATTGTGGGTTGGAGTAAACTAAACACTCTACGGAGGGTATATAATTAGAACTTAGTCTTAAAATTAGAGAAAAATTCAGATAAGCTGAGAGGATGTTACAGCGTGGGAAAAGACTCAAGAGATCTGGATGGTCCAGACAAATACAGATGCCAGTTAATGCAAAAACCTTTCTGTTTTAGTGAATAGGTATAATTGGAAAATCTTGAAAAATAGATTGGGGATATATTGTGTGATTTGAGTTTCAGGCTTTGATTGTATTCAAGTCAGATGCGTGGCATAATCAAAGAAATATTTAGAAAGATTAATCTGTTTGCAGGATAGACTTGTATGAAGAGAAACTTCAGTGAGAGAAGATTTTTGAGAAATCTGTTTCATAGAATGCACTTGAGGTGGTAAGAGCCTTAATTAGGATAGTGGCGATGGACACAGAAAAGAAAGGACTAAAACGGAAGTCATTTAGAAATAGGAAACCATATGGGTTTTGGTTGATTAAAACTGGGAGAGAAGGGAGAGGAGATGAGAAGTGGTTATGAGACTTTAAGCCCAGAGAACATGAAACAAAAGGAAGAGGAGGAAGAGGAGGCATTATACTGAGGAGAAATCTGTTCAGTTTTAGATATGTCACAATGTCTGCCATTGATTAAACATAATGATTCTCCTCATAGATGCAGGGCAGAGCTGCAGAAAGGAGTTAGACTGTCAGGATAGATGTAACTGCTATATTTAGAGAAGTTACCTTAACCAGAAGGAAGGTATACACTTCTGAGTAAAAGAGAAAAGAGAAAATACGCAATTAAAGGTCAGAACGTGGGTTAATCCACATTTAATAGTTAAAAGAATAGTCAACAGTGAAATATTTAAAATTATTATCTTAGATGTGCATAGGAGAAGAGAGATCAATTAGCCAGGGTCAGGCAACAAGGAATTCCCTGAAATAAAACTCTAAAAGGTCAAGAGGGATGGGGGAAAATATTGTGGAGTTAAGTAATTAAGAACAGCCGAATGCCACGGTGGAGTGTTGTCAAGTGTTGGAGACAGAGAAAGATGTTGTTGAGTGTAGAATGGAGAGCAGGGGAGATAGAAGCTGGAGTAAATCATTGAGAATACGAGAACTGAAAGCCAAATAGGAGATTGGGATCAAAGGGTTAAATATTAAGTTTAAATATTGTTATAATATTAGGAAATATTATTATATTCCATAGGAATATGTTTATAATATTTTTTATACTACACATTTTACAACAATATTTAGGAAATATTGTGTCATGATATTTAATAAAAGATATTACATGCTTGCAGCCAAAGAGGAAAAAGAAAAGTGAGAGTGAAAAGAAGGATCCAAAAAAAAGAAAGGAAATTGAGGGACGGTGTCAGGGGAGACAGGAAGAGGGGCTGAGGACAGAGGCTGAAACCATGGCCTTGTAAAGCTGTGATAATACAACTTTTGGTAAGTCTGGAGATATGTTAAACTGTGAGTTTAGTTGGGGATATTCTTAGCTATCTCAAATCTATTTTGAAATTATATATGGGACAAGTCAATCAATAAAAACAGGACCACTTTAATCACCTTTGTGTTGTGGGAGATGAGATGATACAAAAAAAAAATAGGGGCACAGAGGTAATTCTGCGTGCCTCATATTCTTTCTGATACCGGGTAATGAATAAAATTCCTGACTCTAAGGTATGAATCACAGTTTACTAAGACTGAGTTGGTGATGTGACTAAATCAAATAACAAAGGAAAAGCACTGAGACTTCCTGTAAGCCTGAAAAGTTACACCACTAAAGCATGTTGGCCAGTGTTCTAAAGCTCCGCTCCATGTTTTTGTCATGTTAGCCTTATGGGCTTCTATTTTTAAAGCAATATTTCCATGTTTAAAAGCCAGACATTAGAAGTCTGAAATGTTCTGTAATTCACAAACGGCAAAACCCTGAAACTGCTGGTTGTATTTGATCGTGGCTGGGTGAAGAACTGAGGGTGAGATGTCCTGCCTGTCAAATTTTCTCATTCTTGCGCTGATCTGGATGCAGACCTTCTGACCTTGCTCTGCTCGTTGTTTCCTTTGAATTTTCTGATTCCTGGCTACCTGCTCAGCCTTTCACTCAGCCAGTATCTTGTCTAGGAATTCTTTACCTGTGTAGTTTTGATCTCCCAACTGCCTGTCTAGCTGATTGACTACCGTGCTCTGATCTCTTGTACCTAAACTGTTGATCAAATATTGCTTCCTTTAGTGCTAAATTGCCTCCTTCGACTTGGAGTAGGATATGTCAGTGTGTGTAGACTGCTGCCTGGACCCTATACCCTGTCTTCATTTCCAAGCTCTGCTTGGCCTTTCCTAATCTCGACTTAACCTCCCCTGCAGCAAAACACTTTCCCGCAAGTCCTAGCAGAACAGCAATTAAAGATGGTGCCAAGGTTTTAGGAAACAATTATGAATGTATTAATAGGTAGGAAAAAGTAATGGAGATAATGAGCTTGGTTGTAGATCTATTTTATTTAAGGTTATAGTAGATGTATTACATTATCCAGTTTATACTGGATGCTCACAAGATTGAAGGTGTATTTGCTACTACTTTGGTGTCAGGGAGAAAAATCACCACCTGATCTCATTATACTGTATTAACTATTATCGAGGTCTAGATAATAGATACTGGATTTCAATTTTACATTTTTTTAAGATCCCAGTTGTGGACTGTCTTAATGGATTCCTTCTAGGAGTTAAATCTATGTAATTCTCTAAAGAACGAACCATTTTAGACATAATTATGCTTAAAAAATTCTTAGTTGTATCCACTACATACATGTACATCTTACCAATATGAGTTCAATAAAAGAAAGGGCCACTGATGTTGCTTTTCTAGAAGATTTCCTGTAACATGATATTTGGAGAGTGGTATTTGTTTTTATTATTTGTGTCCAAATTCTCCATGAAGTTTCTTCTTAAACTTTTCCCATACCATACCATTCATGGGAAATGAAAATATGCAGTGTGCTTCTGGAGAAATGTAGTAGGCTTCTCAAAGTGTGTGGTGGCCTGCTGAGTTCATCCATCCTGGAGTTTAGGGTCTCATAATGCCTTCCAAATATTAACCTATTGCCATGCTGGATTGGAAGTTCTAGTTGGGAATCACCCTCCATCTAGTCAATCAACCTGGAAGTGTGGGGATTATCTCTCTGCCTCCCTCCTCCCTGACTCTCATCCTTAACCAAAACACCTGTAAACATTTTGAATCTCTTCCTTCCTTTCCACACCTCTATCACTTGTTCCCGTTCAGGTGACATCACATTTCCAGAGGACTCTTGCCCTACATTCCTAACTTGGTCCTCCCGAATCTAAGATTTTATTTCTTCTTTGATGTTGGTCATATTGTCCTCTCTGCATGAAATGCCCCTTCAACAACTATTTGCAGGACTCCATGTATTAACTATTATAATTGTTATAAACAATTAATAATTCCAAATTATAAAACTCAGCTTGGGGTTACCTTAAGGTAACCGGATTCTCCATATTATCATGGTGCTGCAAGCAGGGTGTGTGCTTGTTTTCTGTTTCTGTATATCCCTGCATGTATTTCTGCCTCTGCATGTAAACCACAGCATCATCTTGTGCTTGCAAACCGATTTCCTCCATTAAACTTAGAGATCACTGAGGATAAATAGCATATGGTATTGTTTCTCCAGAACTCAATTTAATTCTTAACATAGAGTAGGCATTCAATAAATTCTTAAGTAAATAAATAAATATACACATCTGTTTTCATATTTTATTTAGTTTCCATGGGCTAGAGCTCTTTTTTTTTAGTTTACATTCGGCATAGTACAAATATACTGCAGGTACTGAAAAAATATTTGTTCAATGACTATATCAATATACTGTCATTACTTCTTTCAGGGTCTTATGTGAGAAGAGGTCATATCAATCTCTTCCCAATAATTTGACAGTATTTTAGAGTTTACTGTAAAAAAAAGTGGTGGTGGAAAGTTTAGCAAAATTTTAGTGTGGAAACTTTGGGGAATCCTACACAATTTCAAGATAAGAAGAGGCCATTCAAGATGAAAAAGGATTAGAATGAGAACTATTCTGAGATAAATTGTCTCCTCAAATACTAATAATATAATAAAATTGATATAATGTAATCCATTGGAAACCCCTCTTTGGGTGAAGAGACATTTATGGAGAGCTTGGTACGGGAGGGGAAGAGGTTGGGTTGATTGATTGCCTGTGGACCTTATACCATCATTTTCTATTCTGGGAATTGAGGACTAAAAATAATTGAGGAGGTGGACAGATAGGATTATTTCAACTCAATTTAACATTTGACACATATTCTTTGCTTATGGCTATAAATGCACATTTGAATTGCTTCATAATACTTCATGTGCCTGCCACCTCTCTAGAACTGTGAATTCCTGCCCTCCAATTCTGTGTCTTATTCACATTTATATATCAAGTCCATGGAACAGTTTAGGAAGTCAGAGTAGGAGCTCAACATATAATTCCTTGTTAAAATAAATACCACGAGGCATGCAAGTATGAGTAAGACACATTTCCTTCTCTCCGCCCAAAAGGGAGGGGATATAAAGGGTATAAGTGGGAGGGGAGTTACATGAAGAAGAACTCAACAAAGTTATAGGGAAAATACATACAGAGGACAATAGCCATTTTTACACTAATGACCATAATTTCAGCATAACTTAGGCTTCCAATTCATATTGACAAGCAAAACCCTAAAATTAGTGCAGACTGGGCTTCTGTTGGGCAGTCAGGGCATTCTGTACCCCAGATTTTGGTTTCATCATCAGCTTCTGAAAATATTTTGACATGTATCTATAAGGTGAATCTAATCAGGTAATATTTAATAGTGATAAATGGAAAGCCCTATGTAACTAAGTACAAAATTAAAGAATGGATAAAAAAGCCTTAGGTATTTTTAAAACTCTAAGTCAAATACAAATCAGCCATGAGTTCATTTCTAAAATGTTATAAATATGAATGTTCATTGATGGCTTGGTATCTACAACAAGATAATTCCCTCTCTACTTTGTGCATGTTGGAATTCTCCAAATGGAATGATGTTTTATTGATTCATTATTTGTTTAATTTATATCATGCCTAATTTCCAAAATGATTTGAGACAACAGCATTGGCTGTCTTTTTATATAAAGATTCCTGACAAATTAGAGTACAGAAAAACTAGAGAATATCTAAAATAACTAGAGTCAAAACACACACTGTGCAATATTAGGTACAGTTAAGGAACTAGCAATGTATTTATTCACTAGAAAGAATTCATCAGGCAAATGTTTATCAAATATCTACTGTGTACCAGGGACACTATTAGGTCCCAGGGATTGAACAGTGAAGGGGCCACAAACAAGGAAAACTCTTTTTGCACGTTTATGAAGCTTATGATCTAGATGAGGAGACACAGTCAAGTTATTTCAGAAATAAATGTGTAATTGTAACCATGATAAATCCTGAGAAGGACAAGCACCGTATGCTCTGATGTCGTAACTAATGAGAAGTACTAGATTTGCTTAAGGTGGTCAGTATAGACAGCCTAAGAAAGCAAAACTTATTGATATTAGTAAGCAAAAACTTATTCCTTATTCCATTGTTGATGGATGTGGGAGTCGGCATAATACTTTAAGAAAATAGTTTTGCAGTAATCGCCAAGATATAAAATGTGAATGCCTTTTGACTCAGTGTCTGGACTGCATGCTTGTGTCTCCCCAAAATTCGTATGTTCAAAACCTAATACCAAATATCAGTGGGATGGTATTAGGAGGTGGGGTCTTTGGGCGAGAGAGTGGCTTCCTTTTCCCCTCTCTGAGACATGTGAGGACAGTGAGAAAGCGCAGGGCTGGTATAGAGACAGTACAAAGCTGTCTCCCTCAGTGCACTAATTTTCTAATGCTATTTTGACTTTCTATAAGTCTTTTGGTATGCAAGGACTACACATTATAGAAACATGAACATTTGAGGAAACATTTGATCCTTTCTCTTTAGCATTTAAAGGTATACATCTTAAATAATTTAGAGCAATGTTTTTATTCTATTTTCTGAAAAAATTTCTCTTGTAACACAGAATAAAGCAAAACATTTTTTTTCATTTTTTAGTGATTAAATTATTTATTTTTTTAGTCACAATTTTACTACTTTCCTTTAATCCCTATGTTTTCATCTCAGCTATTTTATATTTTGAAATAGATTTACTCAAGGGACAAACCCAAATAAAATTCTATCATATCACTAATATAGTATGGCTGCTTACCCAGTAACCTTTTTAGGTGCTTTCTAGAATACACGTCAAACTTAACTTAGATCTTCAGAGAACTAAGGCAAAATTTAGGTGATAAGACAATGTATACTATAGCCCAGATACATACAATTTTTAAAAAAGTGAAAATTAAGTTTATTTATCTACAAGCTTGAGAATAAAGAGGATCAAGAAGTTGAAGAGCCCAAAATTGAAATACCCTAAGAAGCCATTCAGGTGACTCAAACTGCTGAGCTGGGACAGGTGTTGGATAACATGTGGTGAAGGAGTTTTTGTTATTAGAGAATAAAGATTCCATGTAGAGAGGTAGGTGGTACTCAAAACCAGACAAATTCAGGATTGCTATACCTTCTTAGTTAATTCAAAAGTAGCTCGGAGGTGGGCTTTATTATGAAGTTTCTCAATTTTTAAAATGGTTTGTTGAATTAAATAGCACATAAATGAATCTTCAGGTTAAATAGGAAGAAAGGAACATTGGCCACCGGGGATCGTAGTAAACTCTGGAGGGAAGGGAAACCATTCAGTCACAATACTGACCACGCTAACCTGCTAGAAAGACCACAGATAAGACTGTCACAACTATTGGAAATTTTTTTATCCCTGGGGATGTGTTTGCTACAGCAGAGTGAATGATGCTTGAATCTTCAGAAAGGGGAGAAGATATCAAAAATCCAGAGCCACCCTAGTTTTTGGAAACTTAGCTGCCTTTGAATACAGCCACTTTGAGAAAAAAGAAAAGGTTATTTCCATAGATAGAGCTATTTCTTAAAACCATAGTATTCTTGTTTTTCTTTTTTTTTAAATTTCATTATCAAGCTTTCCTTTGTTTCTTATCTCTCCAGATACTGACAAGCTTGTGTTTACTTTAGTTTCAATGTTGAAAGTAATAAATAAATGTATATTTGTTATATATATATATATAAAGCAGCAGGGCTAGTTAACTCCTCAGAAAATTCCCTAGGTTCATCTTCCATGGAGCATGGTTTAACTGAGCAATTCAACTCTTCTAGAACTTCTGAGAACGATAGATTCACAGGGCATATATACTTACGGTAGAATTAGAATGATCTGACTGGAAATTTACTTAAGGAAACATCTAGTCAGGAATTATTATGGCAGTTAAAGTCTCCCATGACACCAAGACATACATCATGCATGTATTTGACTGTATTCTCTGCCCCTGGCAGAGAAACCAGAGAAGATGCTTGAGTGGCCTTCTCCAGGGAGACTTGACCAAGGCACATCAGTTCTGATTCACTTATAACACATATTAGAAACATATTATTTGTTTGTTTATTTTCTTTACTTTTGGGAAGTTGGGCCCATAGGCATGTGGTCAGTTTCCACCAAAACACACTGCTGGATGGAAGGATAACTATACAGAAGGAAAGGATTCAGATAAGAAGGAAGGAAAAGGACTCCGAAGGTACTTGCTTACCAATAAGCAATTTTCTGAATAGAAAAGTAAGCATGTTTGACAAAGAAGTGGAGAGAAGACTGATGTGTAAACAAAATACAGTATCTGTTGATTACAGTCTATTGAATAATGTATGTCAAATATTTATAGAGTAGTTCTCATGGAGGATGAAGTTCCCCCATTTCTCCAAAATTCCTTTTATGTATATCCTTTATCTTCCTAGAGAAAGAGCAAAGAATTATATGGTCTTCCTCAGAGTGATGGTTAATTTTATGTGTCAGTTTATATGCGATAGGGTACCCAGATAAAACGTTATTTCTGGGTGTCTGTGAAGGTGTTTCCAGTTGAGATTAGAATTTGAATAGGTGGGCTCAGTAAAGTAGATTGCCTTCCCTGACGTGGGTAGGCATCATCTAACCCATTAAGGGTCTGAATGGAACAAAAAGGCAGAGGAGAGAGGAATTCACCCCTTTTGTTTTCTGCCTGCCTGCATGAACTGGTCTTCTCCTGCTGTGGACTAGGATTTATACCATTAGTACATCCCTATCCCCCACCTTCTTCTCATGGTAATTCTCAGCCTCCATAATCAAGTCAGCCAATGCCCTTAATAAATATATCTATCTCTATCATGT
This sequence comes from Smutsia gigantea, assembly GCA_032199065.1. Lineage (NCBI taxonomy): Eukaryota > Metazoa > Chordata > Mammalia > Pholidota > Manidae > Smutsia > Smutsia gigantea. The sequence goes on from JAVSCE010021475.1 coordinate 54,046, forward strand.
CTATCTATCTATATCTATCTATCTATCTATCTATCATCTATATTTATCATCTATCTATCTATTCCCTATTGACCTTGTTTCTTTGGAGAACCCTGATGTATTCAGAAGGAAACTCACTCCAAGGTGTTAGCTTAAATCCTTTTAGAAGCCATCAGCAATTCTGCCAAATTTGTAAGGTTCTCTGTTGTGTGTCTCCCTGGATTTTTCTTTTAAGGAGAAACTGTAATTTCTTCTCTCAATGGTACACTGGCATTTAGAAAAAGCAAAGTTTGCAAGGGCAAAATGTAAAGATGGCATTTGTTGGAACTTTTCTCTCTCCACAGATAGCTTTTTTCTTTTTTATCCATAAAATCGCTTTTGTTATTTTTGGCGGGATTCTCCTTCCATTCACCTTTCAGCCTGTCTTCCAGACACTATCCCTCATCTACTTCTATTTCAATTAGCTACAGTCCCTAGCTGTGCTGTCATAAGGATTACTCTGACTTAAATTGGAAATAAGTGTACTTTTCTTATTGCAAGTTTACTATCACAGCTTTCTGAATCTGAAAATTCTGTACACAATTGTGCATGTGCACATACACACACACACACACAGAGACACACATAAACACAGCCCCCTCATTATCTCCCACACACCCTTTATGGCCTTATATTAATATACTTTGCTGCTTCTTTCATGTTTTCCTTAAGATGTGAATTGCTTCCGGGAGCTTAAATGATCTAAATCTCATTATCATTTTGTTCTATTTGAAGAGTATAAGCTCTAGTCAACTGGATTGTGTATTGTTCTGTAAAAGACAATAAGTCCAGTTAGATGAGTTGTAGGAGATGTGTAAATGAGGGTACAGTTCAAGGGATACTAATTGTTTCATCTTCTGTAAATTTAATTGCAGCCTTACTTTATCAATTCCTTCTTGTACAATTCTTCCTTTTTTGAGTGTCTTTAGTAAGAATTCCATTGCCTTTTACTTATTTTAAAGTATACCTCCAAGCGGAATATAACAGTCTCCAACTAGCAAATGTACATGGATTTTTCCCCTTAACTATCCAATCAGAAGCATGCTATCACTCACCAATTTGTTCCAATCTCAGCAGAATGTATCTAATTGTCCCTCAGAATCAGGCTTTCTTAGCCCAACTTACTGTGACTCTGTTTCACAGTGATGGCTCTGGCGTGTGACCTAGTGAGTGGAGGGCACCATTCATTAATACTCTCATTGCAGTGGCCAATTAATGAGCATTTCCACCACAAAAATTTTCTTTACCCAGTGATTTCAAACATATGTTTTTATGTTTCCAGTAGCTTTGGTTAAAGTTTCTCACTATCAATCGCAGATTAGAAGCAAGGGAACACAGGCCTCTGGAGGGTGTGCGACATGAAATCTGCGGTTAGGAACAAGCACAGGCTAACAAAACGAAGAGTTACAGGCACCTGCAGAGAGCATGTGGGGAGAAGCTGCCACTGGAAAAGTTAGGAAGCAAACACTTAGCAGACATTGCAGAACCAGCAAATGTACATGGATTTTCCCCCTTAACTATCCTTCCTTTGTTGTAACTATCAAATTAGCAAGTGTGTTAGCGAGAGTGCCATGCTCCTGGGAAGGGGCAATCATTTCTTCTTGTCTCACTCATATTCCTGGTTGACAGTTCCCTACAGGGACAGCAGAAATAAATTTAGGGCCTGCCCTGATGGAGGCAAGTCAGCTCATTAGCAGCTGCCAGCACAGCACTTTACCTTCAGCTCACAGATGGAGACAAGGGCTCTTTGAAGGCGATTCTAAGGCAGCTTCGCATGGAGCAGGATAAGTGGGGATCCTGCAAAGTGTCGTTTCCCTGGAAACCAAGTGCAACAAATACCCTGTTGTCATCAGTTCAGGATGTGTATGGTTCACACATAAACGCTGGATTTGTGGAGAAATTTGTGCAGTGGATGCCTGTGTTACAGATATATGCAAGTGAGCGGTTTTTAGGTTTTTCCGTCACATCATCTATGGAGTCATGGACCCCTTTTGAAAGAGTAGCATGCTAAAGGTCTGAAATAAATTACTTCTATATGATGTGTGTGTGAGATAGAGTTCCTGTGTGAAGTGCAGTATTCCCTTATGCAATTTAGAAAGAGTTATCAATTTTAATTGAATTAGATCTTGTTTTAACAAGATAGAGAGGCTTATCTTGTTCATTTAAATCCCCAAGTTCTTATTTGTGGCAACACCAGAAGTGGAGTTTTATCTTATTTCTCAAGTAACAATATCATCCCAATTTCAATCACATTCATTCAATTCAAAATACAATGAAAAAAGGAGGTATTATTTTCCACAATGTTTTTTATTTAATCCTGTAAAGGAAAAAAAATGTACCAGGTTTTAAGAGGTGTCTGACTTTAAATACATAATGATTTAACTTTCTGGACATCTTAACCTTAGACCATAGTGAGTAAAAAGTAGGTTTAAGGAGTTAATAGTCTATAATTCAGGATTCCAGCTATCTCACCAGAAAATACATCCAATGAAATTAAAGTACCATGAGAGAAATTCCTCAGAATGGAATTCAAAGGAAGGTTTTTCAAGCAGAAAACTTCATAAAAAATAAGTTGCCTGCACATAATGTAGCTTAGAGATGGTTTTAGCAAAATCAATTGAAATGAATCTCTAAGTGCCACCCCAGTATTAAACACTGAGCTTGAAACTAGCCTTGAATGTGAGCTTAGCTCTAAATTGCATAACATGATATTAACTAATAATTCAACAATGATAAGTTTACATTTTGGAATTTACGGAAAATGGCAGTGACACCTTGGACAAGCAGTCTTTACACTGTTTATACAATTAGTATTGATCTTTTCTATATTTCCTAATTGACCCTTCACTCATTTTGAGCATTACTTTTTGTTAACAATATTTTTAAACTATCAGGTCCAGGTAGGTGGTATCCTGATGTTTCACACAGAGACATGAAGGAACCAAGAACTTCAGTCATTATCTGTATTCACATGGTGAATTATTAATGGAGCCTGGTCCTCGGATTTTCCTTCTTACCATTTAGTCACTAGTTTATGATAGGCTACAATCCAGCTCTACCTAATTAGTCTGTATTGTCATCATGGTTGATTAGTTAATATAGACACGTGTACTTACTTAACTGCAATTTGACATACTCAGGCTTGAAATATGGTACTGCTCTGTCTAAACTGTCAGAAGACAGAACTCTTTCTTTTTTATCTCTTGTATATTAAATCTCCCCTTGACTCTGTCTTTACTGGATCATGGAACCATCTGGTCTATGGCTTCTATACATGAGTAAATTCAAGTCTTCATGTGTTAGCTGTTAATCATATAGTTCTAAACATATTACACGTAATGCTGAAGTTAAATGATTTTTACTCCTCTGTGCATTACTAATGGGATTTTTACCAAAGAGCTTGACCTCTAATCATATTAATATTTAATCAAGCAATAAACATGACTTGCTGAGAAGCTCAAAACTAACAGAATTGTCTCTGGTGATAATTTCTATATTAAATTGAAAAGGATTTCTTTGGCTTTATCTCAGTGCAAAATGGGGTAAATGTTTTAATGTACAATTCCCGGTAAGTGCCCTGAAGGACTTCTTAACTAACCTAAATAAATGAAGTATCATAGACTGAACTTTAATATATTTTCCCAAAGCTTTGTTTCTTTAGCACTAGCCTCAGAAAACATAGACTTTTAGATAAAGGCTTTTGAAATATGAGGGCGGAGGAAAGGTAGTGACTTGTTAAATTTAAGTGCTTACATTATAAAATATTGAGAATTTTTAAAAATGAGTATGCCAAGGGAAGCAGTGATGATTTATATAATACTAGGAAAATTGTCCCCAAATTAAGTGATTTGTTTAGGTTGTACTTAGGTATTTATCCTTGGGGAGAGGTGGGACAGGCACAGGGTTGTGCAGTTACCATTCTGTTCCCCTTCCAGAGAACAAGGAAAGACACTTACTGGATCACCACCTCCCCGTGCCTGCCGCCTGCAGTCCTGATGGGATGCTAAGTTTTGGTCACTAGTTAGTGGACAGAGAAAATGTAAGTCACCCCTAGTCTTTGTTCTTAACAATCACCCTGCAGAATCCTCCAGGCTCCTCTTCCCCATCTGCAGTGACCTTGAAAGCTGCCTGTTCCAGATGGTATAGCTGCAAGACAGAAGCAGTTTGGGCTCCTATTGTTTGTAAATGGGCTGTCTTATATGAAACATACTTATGGGACGCAGCTAACCCTCTCAAATTTTTAAAAAATTAATTTATGGATTGATTCTGACAGTTTTTATAAAATCAACAAAAACACATAATTCTTACCTTCTTTTAAGATGATCTAAATTGTATACTCACAAGTCATAGCAGAGCTGCTTCTTTCCCTGGTCAGCCTTCTTACTTTTGCTTTTGCCTCTGTCCTTCCTATAATGAAGAAATTGAATGGGTGGCTAACTATTCCTCAGTATCAAGTAAGTGTGTGTGGGTATGTGTGCATGTTACCAAGGTGGGGTATATTGCTCATCTCATTCCAGGCCTCTCTGTGGCATCTGTGGCTTTAGGTATGAAAGGAACAGCCTGGGACTCAGGGAGTAATCTGGGCCTGCAGGAGCCTCAGCGTGGCTGCTCCTCAGGCTTGATGAGACCAGGAACTGTGCTGGGAGGAGCATATCTTCCTGGTTGCCTACAGTTTAACACAGCATGTCAGCCCAGCATTTGTGTTGCTAGGAAGCCTTCCTTTCTTTTAATATTTAGAAGAATATGGTTGCCCTTGTTCAGCATCTGTTCTTAAAATGACATACATTCCAAATGATTATTTTGAGAGAGATATTTTGATCAAAACATTGGGTTCTCTTTGTTTTAGTTTGTCCAATGTTTCTCTAGGCTCACTTTCTACAGGACTGACTCTAAGAAACTGACAGAGAAATAATTATTTGTTCAAAAGGAATTCCCCTTTAATGTGGACATTGTTCTAGCAGTGTCCAGTGGCCTTTTTCTCTTCATATCAAATTATTAGTTTGCAAAATGAGTGAATATGAATATAGTTGGATCTTTTCTGTGCCGTGGTTAAATTCTATCCCACAATATTCCCATGAAAGAGTCAGGACATCTCTCTATTTATGAGGAATCTAAGCAGCGGGCTTGGAATGAATGGTCTAGAAAAGTATAAATGCTGCAGTAGATTTATTAAGTACTAGTTCCAAACAAATGCCATGGAGTTCAAGAGTAATTGCCAACATTTGTGCTCTTAACTCAATTTCCTACAGAAAGAACAGCTGAAAAAAAAACTATTAGAAATCCATTACCTGTTGTTTAAGAAGCAAAATAGCGCTTTTCAGAAGCTCCTTATCAAGCAATTGGATACAGCCGGATGATATACAGTGGGAGGGAGAGTTAGGCTGGCATTGCCATTTGCTTCCCAACTTAAATGATTAAACCTTCCCTAAATTAGATCAAAGAATTTAATTTCTTTTCAAGCCTTTATGAATTTTCTCTAATACAGAAATGATCTGAGACAGAACACTCAAGAAAATTAAACAGTCAACAATAAAAAAAATGTCTGCATTGCACCCTGTGGAGGGCACTCATGGACCATCACACACACTGAGTTTCTTTCCTAATACAATTTTTAAGGCAAATTCAGACTTTTTTGCTCTACATTCAGAACATATTCATGAGACAAAACTTGAATGGTAGAGCTAAGCCTAAAATGCAAGCAACCGCTCTTTATTAAGGTCTCGTAAGCAGTTTTATATACTTGGAATCTAGTCTCAGTGTTAATTACAAGGTAAGGTCAGTATGTCTAATAATTTTTATTTATATCTGACATGGGCAGAACTAAATCCACAAGGGGGGAATATCAATGGTAAACTGCCACATGTTAACATAGGTCGTTGTGCGTGTGACTGGGACCAGAGGGGCTTAGGGTGATGCAGTGTCTTTCAGAGCAGCCACAGATGTTCTGTCCCTGCAGTAAACGATGACAGAATGCCACCAGGTCTTTCTCTCTAAGGCCAGGGCAGGAAGGTCATCTCCTGTCCATGAAATGGGAGTGAGTGGGGCCCACAGGTCAACATGATCACTGCAAGCCCAGAATCTGCACCCTTTTAGTATTGAAATAGTAGAGATACCAAAGATACTTCCAGGGAGGTTTCAGATCTTTCCTCAAAAGAAAAATAAGTCTTTTAGCCTTAAAGTCAAACACTCAATTTTCTGTATGAATGTTGTTCAAGCTATTTAAATAAATGTAGAATCTAAATTTAAAAATCCACATGCTAGCAAGAATAATTTGAGGACACTCAACAAATTGAGTGCTTTTAAACTCCTCCACTCCATTGCCAAATAAACTGGCCACATTTAAATCTCTCCTCAAAGCAGACTCCACACCTTAGCCATAATAATACCAGAAAAGGAAAACATGTTTCTTCAAGAAAGAAAAGAAATAAAAATAGAGCAGACCAAGGGTCTTGTCCCTGTAGGCTGTGCCTCTGGAGAGCAAAGGAAAGAACCCCTCTGGGGTAGTTATATAAGCACGTACACATGTCCACAGACATGTGCAAACTTAAGATTCCTGTCTGTGAGAATGAAGAGTGATTGATATACCTGGGTGGAGAGAGGGTCTGTTAAAGAAGTTTTTTTAAATATTATATGGAAAATTCATGGAAATGACATGTTCACTCAGTGAAATGCTACCAAATTGATAAAATAAAGAAAAAGAAAACTGAGAAGCACCCAATGCCTAGAACAGTCTGTACAAAAGCTTGAAAACTTCTGTAGTCAATAGGTTCTTTTCAATTGAACTCATAATGCCTTTGTAATTTGCTGAGTCATGTCACTTAAGAAAACATTAAGGAGATTGATTTTGTCATTTCTTTTTTCTCATTCTCCTACTTCTAAAACTTAACCAACAATTCGACATTTAAAGAAACTTGTTATTAAAGAAAAGCATATTTAGGGATTCTATCAAACCAGCAGAGTCTAAAGTTAACTTCTGCAAATGGAGCTGCTAAAGTGAAGTAAATGGCCACCCCTTTGTAGCTTTTTGTTATCTCTGAGTGATATATTTTACTATTATAAACATAGATAGCATATGACCTATGTATATAAAAAGAACATGCAAATCAATAAGATAATAGACAGCTTAAAAAATACCATGGTAATGGGAATTGAAATAAGGATGTTAAAGCCTCACCACTCTCAAGAGTGACACTAAAAATTTGGATACCCAGGCTGTCTAGGACAGGTGGTAAGTAATTGATCAAGCCTTGGCATTTTATAATATTTTTGGCGAGAGGATTAAACTGAAGTTCACTAAATTTCTTGGCTACATAAATGGAGGCATTATAAAAAAAGCCAAAATAAGGTTTTGTTATGCCTTATTATTTGTAATATATTGGACTGTAAAGTGGGATAACGTGTTAAGCTTCTGCCTTCTGTTATCAATGTCTCAGTGCAAGTGAAGGTAAGAAGGTGATCCCCAAGGCCAATGTTATCCTACAAGACAGTGTGTTGCACTTTTGGCTCCATTACAAAATGCCTGAGACACTTGTCAGCATTGTCAGATTCTACTTATTGGGATGCTGGAGACTGAATTGAAGCAGGAAAATGAAATGACAAATGAATGGCCAAATCGTTTTGCTTCTTTGCAGTTCCAAGCATGAGCTCAATACAGAGAGACAAAGAATTTTCTAAAGCATCAGAACCCTGTAAATCATGACATATATCTCTGTGCCAGCCACTTATCAACTGTGCCTAGCTGTCCTGAGGAAAGTAACAGAACTGAGCCTGCTGAGATCACCTAGGAGAGCCCCTTTTCCTAATTCCAAATCTTGTACTGGAGAAGGAGGTGCATACACACTGTTGCTATTGCCCACTTTACTCCAAGTGAAGGTGTGTGCAAAGCACACATTTGCCAACAATCCAGGGACTCATCACTATTTCATGTTTCCAAAATTTTTTCAGGAAAAGGATATTTGACAGCATCCTGTATGAACCCGAGTGTTCATATCAAGAATTTTTACTTTGATTTCACTTAGCCCTGCTTGCACTTCAGTTGAGGGACATTTTTACCTGAAGCCTAATTAAATTCATTGTCTTCAGGGACTGTTTTACATCAGCACTCTTTTCCCCAATATCCCCAAGTCATATTACGCCTCGTTGAAACATCCTCAGTTACTGATTCATTCCGAAAGGATATTTTCTCACAGCAGAAAAAATTCAAATTATTCAATCTATCATTTTAGGTGCACTACTGAATCTTCTGCTACAACGTTGCTGTGGCACCTTTTAAGAATAAGCCTTCCCATAGTTTCTGAATCAAGATGCTAATCGGGAAATTTTCTATTTTTTTAATATGGTTTGGCAATCTGTTCCAATTAATTTAGTGAATGATTTGGTCACTGTTCTATAAATTATGCAATTAATTTTAAGAATATTATTACATTTAAAATGTTTCTGAATTTTCTCAAAATAACAGAAATAACCAATTAACAGGTCAATGCAAAGGTTTGAAATTTTGTGTCTAAAAATTAAGGAGAAAAAAGAAAATGAAATATAATGCATGTATACAAAGATACATATAATACAAATAAGTATAATATTTGCAACAGAACAAATAAACTCTATTAATAGTCACAAATTTGCCATCACAAGCTTATTTCCACATTTTAGTATAGGTGATATTTTATGTGTATTTTACCTAGATTGGTTACATGCTATCTCTGTTGTTATTTAGAAATACATTTCAAGTTACTGTATCTATATTAAAATATGTTAAATTGTTCTATTTTATTGTGGAATACATTTTAAATTAGTTATAATGTTTCCAGTCACAAGTAATAGAAATTCAAACTCAAATTTACTTAAACTATAAGGTGGATTTATTGACCTAGATAATTGCAAAGTCTGAAGATCAGCATCAGCTTCTGGGTGTTTTTGGTTTAAACAATCCAGTAATATTACCACTAGCCTGTCATTATTATCATCCTCCTCCTCCCCATTGCTCATCCACCCTTCCTTTCTTTCCTTTTTCTTCCTCCCTCCCTCCCTTTCTCTCTCTCTCACTCTCTTTCTTTCTCTCTTTCAATGTATTCATTTTTTCTCTGGTGTCAGCTTTATCCAAAGGCTGGACTCCATTATGTTGGGAATTCTGCAATAGTCATTCCCGATTTCATGTCTGTGTATCATATTCAGTAAACTTCTCTAGGAGCCTCCAGTACTAGCTTTGTTCAGACTGATTGGCTGAATTAGATCCAACATTTGTGATTATCTGTAGTTCTACTGATGAATTTCAGCTAATTATCTTAGACTTCAACCACATCAGTCATATACCCAACTCTTTGAACCAAGGAGCATCATTTTCTTAAAAAATAATGGGTTCAAAGGGAAGAGTTGAATATCTAAGTGAAAATTAGGGTATATCCCAGGTGAAAGGGGAGTAGATTTGGGGAAACAGCCCAAAACCCTCTAAAATAGTCCAGCGACATTCATCCCACCCTTTTCCCTCTCTTTGTGTCTCTGTCTCTCTCTGTGTGTATATGGGTGTGTGTGGCTAGAAACTCTCTTTAGTGAAAACCAAAAGCTTATAGAAGAGAACATGGTAGCCTGTTTCTCTTGGTCTCCCAACTGCCACCCATTTCTGCCCTCACTGCTCTTCCTTGTAACAAACTTTTCATTTGATAATAGTTTTAAGACTTACAGAGAAGTTGTGAAGATAGTACATATATTTCATATACCCTACATTCAGTTTCCCCTATAGTTTATATGTTAACATTATTATATTTATCACAGTTAATTAACTATTATGGATACATTGTTATTGATTAAAATTCATATTTTATTCAGATTTCCTTAGTTTTAACCTGATGTCCTTTTTATGCTCTAGAATCTTATTCAAGATACCACATTTCCATTTAACTTTCATTTCTCCTTAAGTTCCTCTTGGCTATGACAGTTTCTTAGACTTTTCTTGTTTTGGGTGACAGCTTGACCTTGATAGCTTTGACAATTCAGTTAGTTTTAGAATGTCCTTCAAACTGAATTTGTCTTATTTTTTTCTCATGGTTATAGTGGGGTTTTGGGTTTTTGTAAAGAAGATCACAGAAGTGAAGTGCCATTTTTATCATCTTATATCAGGGTTACATACTGTCAACACGACACCATCGTGACATGATGTTAATGTTGATCACTTGGCTGAGACAGTGTTTGGTAGTTTTCTCCACTGTAAAACTTTTCTTTTTTCCTCTTTTTTCATTCTGTAACTTTTGGAAGGAAGTCTCTATGGGCAGCCCACACTTAAGGATGGGGTGTTATGCTTCATCTTGCAGAGGGCAGAATATCTACATAAATTACCCAGAATTATGCACATGTTTATCTATTTTCCTCCAGTTATTGACTTATTCAATTATTTGTGTCAGTATGGGCTCATCAATATTTACTTTTTATTGCTCAAATTGTTCTACTTTTTGGCCAGTGGGAACTGTTTCAGTTGGCTTCTGTTTCACTTTGAAGTAGCTCCTGCCTAACTGTTTCATTTTTTAATTTCTTTCCTACCTGGGATTCTAATGATTACTCTTGAGTGGTGACTTCCAAAGTGGTCTCCTAACCAACAGCATCACTCACATCTGAGAACTTGTTAGAAATATGGGCCCACCCCAGACGAGAGGGTCAGAACCACTAGGTGTGATGCGCAGCAGCCCCTCTTTCAATGAGCTCTGCAATGATTCTGATGCATGGGAAAATTTGAGAACCAGTGCTCTACAATATCATAAGAAGAAATGAGAGAGAAAGTATTTATACTATTCCACAGCAGAGAATTGAAGAATAAAACAAGTAAAAGATTCACTTATAGGTGCTTAGCATATATGTTACATTCTGAATGAAATATGCTTTTTCTAGTCTGAAGCCATTTTTGATTAATAATCTGAATTCTTCTCTTTAAATGTTTGAGTCTTTCAATTTTAATTATCCATTACCTTTTGTAGGAGTGTTTCAGTCTCAATTCAATTTACTCTAAGTTCTCTCAATTTCATATCACTCAAATATTTTTTGTCATGAGATTTAATTTCTCTTCATACAATTATTTGTGGGGACAAAGTGAATAAAATGCATCTAAAACCCCTATGAAGAAACTAAGTAAATAGATTCCCTAAAAGTAAATATTAACCTATTGTTCTTGCTAACCCCAAACTTCCTATTGGCTGTGTATGTGTGAATGTATAGTTGGTCTTTAGCCAAAGCTAATTAATACCACAAGAAAAATATTGAGTTGTATTTGTTTTGGAATAAGTGTTGGAGAAGAATACCAACTTTTAGTAAAAACTTTCCTTTCTGACTCAGATGAAACCCACAATCTCAATATAGTCTTAGATTACTTTTTTCTAACATTTGTCTCCATTGCTTATAACATTTTTTTTGGAATCAATAATTATTTGAATATAAATTTTTTTACTGGTATCTTTGTAAGCTCCTTTCAGGTTTTAAAATATTAATGTGTACATATGAAAAATAATTTATAATATTTACTTTAAACAGAAAAACTTAATAAGTTATTCTCCATCTCTGAGAGGAACTTCAAATAGTATCACCTATCCCCTCTGCAAAGGCCATCCCCTCTGCCACAAAACAAAGAAGATTAAAATATATATGATAAACTGTGATTTTCTAAAATTTTGAATTTCTCCTTTTAGTTGTCATTTGCATGCTATTTTTTCTCATATTTGGCACATAAAGCTGTAAAATAAAGCATAACTGTTTTATTATGGTTTTGTATTCCTACAGAGAAACCAGTAGCAGTTTTAGGTTAAATCTTTTCTGTCACCAGTGTATTCTTTGATTAGTTTTATCTACATATTTTTAAACAAGTGAAATGATAATATATATTTCAAAAATGCATCTTTGGATTGAGCTTCATTCTACAAAATCCAAAAGTCTTATGTCATAAAGAAAAGGATCTTAACGTTGATTTGGTTTGTTCCTTATTGTTTGACTCCTACTTCCCAACTGCCCAGTATTCTATAAACCCAGCTGTCACTGCCAAGGACTTCAGTGCTTCCACTTCCCGGAGGGATGATGTCTGCCTGCCAAAGTCATACATTGGTCACTAACGATGACTCACACCATCACATCTTGGCAGGAATATACATAGTATAACAATAGCATTTCTTTGGAAAGCTTTAGGCATTAATACACATTCCTATTTTTGTTCTAACCCAAAGCTCCTAATGAAAAGAAAGTTGTCAATTTCTCCCACAACTGTACAATTAATCTGGGCAGATTTTAACTATAACTAGAGGGTAAATTTTATTCTTTAATAGTGTTATTGTGATTTCTTTCTAAACACCTAGAGTTATTGACCACTTATAATCTTCTCTAGTGTACTTGTATTTGGATCATATTGGGTATCTATACAAAATAAGTCAATTTAATATTAGGGTAATAATTTTAATTAAAAAAACATAAAAAGAATAAAAAGAAAACTTTCATATGAATGGTAAGTCTGACACTCAGAAATCAGATTTAAAAAATTAAAATTTTTGTCCAGCAGATGTCTTCTGTAAACTTAACAAACGTTTATAATCAAGGTAAGACTAAAAGCAGAGCTTAGTATGTGACATTTTTCTACATTTCAAATATCTATTTGATTTATCTTGACTTTTTCTTTCTTTATGGTGTGACTCATTTTTAAGTATACAATATAGTTATTTTAAAATTAATACTAAATCAACAAAAGATGCATAACTTTATGGAGTATATTGACATATTTTAAATATTTTATCATTTTATGTATAAACATATATATAATATATGCATGTATGTATAACATTTAATTGATACCTGTAAAATATGAAGTAATTTTAGTGTAAAAATGAGAATGGAAGCCTTTAAAATATCAATCATTCATCAAAAGACATATAATTGTTCGGTTCAGTTGGCATAAAAATGAAATGACATGATAGTCAAAAATGAGCTCAAATTATTAGGGAAATGTTAATTCCCTGAACCAAATATTGACATTTTGTTCTTAGGAATTACTGCCTTTTATGTGGAATAATACTTTAAGTGAAACATGTCTTGTCCTTTCAAATGCACACGCACACATACACACACACACACACATATATGTATAACTATTGAAATTTCTAGAAAAATATGAGCTCAATTTAAATGTTAAAATTTTAAATGTGTATTAAATAATTCAGAATCACCACTGTTAGAAGACATATAACATATTGAAATCCCAACCCAATAAACTCAAGCAGAAAAATTCATACAAAGGATATTAAGGTTGCAGAATATGTTTCCCACATATCTGATGTGACACAAACTCACTGATTAATTTCCCAGGTTTTATTTTTGGTTTCAAGGTAACTGGCCAGTCCCAGAAATATGCTTGGGTATGATCAATCTGATTTAATATTATTATTTGATTTAGAGGTGGTATGTAAATCTTGGAGGAAATAGTAGCTGGGTCTACAATATGCTATTTCCCAAGTTTTAATCACTTAACACACTTCAGGTGATCTTTCTCATGTTACATTTCTTCTACTAGCATTTTGCAAAGTATTTTTCTTAATTTTTAATATATTCACCATTTAAAGAGTATTTATATTCTTCTCTAGGAGAGAGAGTCAACAATCAATAGTTGTTGGATCACATATTCTAAACTTGGAATTTCATGTGATTGTCATAATCACCTGGCTTTTTTGAGTTGAATAACTGAGATGAAATATTTATTAAAAATATTTTAGGTCAAAACTATGCATGTAGAAGTACAGTGCAACACCCTACAAAAGATGTTCAATCATTACAGCTTACAAATTTGTGCATTTTGAGAAGCTTTAAGAATCCTTCCTGACATCTGCATGAATCTTCCTTATCATTCTTGTGTTTTTTCTTTCTCATCAGGTCCATGTCTGAATTCACTTGACTATAAAGTCAGTGACCTGGCCTGACATTGTAGAATCAGAATCAGTGTTTTCAGAGTTGTAGTTGTTGTATTCTGAGTGGTAGGTGCAACAGAGGCATCTCTGAAAGACCAGTATGTCATAGAAGAAAATGCAGGTGGAGCAAATTAGTATATATTCACAATAGAACATGTAATAGAAAGCACCCTAGATTGTTACATGCCAAGGCCATGAAAGCCTCTCTTGCAAAGTTTTCTCTGGATGTCTAAGACAGCCTAAGAATCAAGTTATTCTGATGGCAGACGATGCCTTGAGTGTTACGTAGCTTAGCGGGGAAATAGTAAGCGAGATGCTTACATCTTGGGTCAATACTAGTGCCAAGTATATACTTCCTTAGGTTTACATGCAAATATTAAATCATTTATAGTTTAATAAGCTATCAAAATCCAATAAGAGATATTTTAGGTACACACTAATCATCTGTTCTTGTGCTGCCATCAACAACTATTTATTTGATAAGTACATGTGATACCTACAAGTTATCACCTAAATTGTTTTGCATGTTTGCATAATTTTGATAGGTAGCAAGTAAATTCACATATTTGGGGACAAGATATAAAAATCACGTGGGTGTCCCTCCTAGACAAGAGCAATTTTTAAATGTGTTTTATAAATTAATGAGTAACTAAGAGTAAGTTGGATCTCTTTAGGGAAAGAAACTTTGCTGGACAGGACTAACCTAATTCAAATGGAAACTTCTGTCTCTGAAAATATACCAAAACATATCCACACTTGTCTATATTCTTTGCTATCATTCTAATATATCTTTATCATCTTTTGCTTGGGTTACAATGATCCTTTATTTCTACTTGTCTCTTTATAATTCTTCATCAGTGAACTTTTAAAAACACAAACCAGGCTATGTTTGTTCCTTTGCTTAAAGTGTTCTACCTGCTTAGAGTAAAGCCCAGCCTCCCATCATGGCCTCAGTGCTCTACATGAATGCTCTAGGCCACCTCACTCCTGGTCTTTCCTTTCCCCAGGCAAAATGATCATTTTGCCACAAGTATCTTTTGTGTGTTTTTTATTTGTTTGCTTGCTTTTCACTATAATTCAATTTTATTGCCTCCAAATGTTTAAGCTGGCATCTTCTGTTTATTCAGATTTCAGTTTAAATGCCACCTCGTCAGAGAGACATTTCTTGCCAACTATGTAAATTGTACAAACTTCCCCACCATCATTCTGTATTATAGCACCATATTTTAGTTTTTTGATAGCATTTCCCACTATATATTTTCTTGTTTATTAATTTATTTTAATTCTAAATGGAAATCTTCACCATGAAGACAGAAACCTTGCCTGTATTTTCACTTCATATCAATACCTAGAGTGATACCTAATACGTCACAGTCTTTCTACTTACTAAATATTTGGAAGATTAAATGGAGGAAATCCTCATTTTGTCATCAGAAGAGATCAGTTTTTCTGAGTAACTTAAAAGGTGTTAAAGAGCAACAAATTCATCTATTTAAGCCTTATGTTTTGAACTTCAATGAAATAATGAGCTCTGAATTGCTCCTTGAACTCTATGTTAATGCAAACTAAAGTTCTGCTAGACAGTGTGCATTCTCCTGGTTTATACTTAACTTATCATTAATTCTTTTCTAAGATGTCTGGCTCCATGATAGTTTATACTTAAAAAGCAGCTGGTACTTCTCAAGCTGGACACAAGTCAATACTGACGATGCATTTAAGAGAGCACTTTCATATATTCATATTTAATGGAATAATGACATTTCCTTTAGGGGTTTTGGTATACATTTTTATTTTTATTTTTAAATATGTTTTATTTGCCAGATTATGTTTCTCTTAGACTCTGTTCATAGTCTCTAATGTCCACCTAGACTACTTTTATAGCCGTAAGACAAAGTTTTCAGAATACCTCAGTAACTGGTAACAAGTACCATGATTTTTATTGAGTCACACGTTCCTATTTCTTAATTTGTTCTAAATCACAATCTTTTTTGCGTCAGGTCCCTAGTCTAGCTAAATCCATTCAGGCCACTAGAACACAAAACCAGACTGGGAGGCTTATAAACAACAGAGCTTTATTTCTCACAGTTCTGGATGCTGGAAGTCTGAGATCAAGTTGCCAGCATGGTTCAGTGGGGGCCCTTCTCTGGGTTGCAGACTTCTCACTGTGTCCTTACAAGGTGGAAGGAGCAAGGAATCTCTTTGGAGCCTCCTTTATAACGGCACTAATCCCATTCATCAAGGCTCCGCCTTCATGACCTAGCATCTCTCAAAGGCCCTGGTTCTTCATACCATCTTTTTGGGTATTAGATTTCAGCATCTGAATTTTGGGGGACAAAAACATTCACACCTTCCTATTTCTCAATCTGTTCTAAATCACAAGCTCATTCATACCAGTTTACTGTTTAATAACATTTATGTTTTCCCTTGCTTATAAGCCCAGTTCTATTTACCTCCAAATGGCATTCAAAGTCTCCTTACTAAAACTGGCCTTCTGTCCCAAACTAGACATCACTGTTCTTCAAGTGTGTTTTCTCCTGCTGACTGCTGAACATCCTAACTGGTCTGCTTTCTTTGAATATGTAAAATACTGATTGTTTTACATTTCATTGAAAATTTTAAATTATATGTTACAATGCCTTATCTCATTTTTTCTATATTTTCTTCCTCGACTACATTATAAGCATTTAGATAACAAGATTGTGACTTATACTTGTTTTGCATATTTTATGTACTTAGCTTATGACAGTATTTATGACAACTCTAGCCACTTGACATATTTGCTCAAAAGAGTGAGTGAATATAATTCATTATCATGTGTACTGGCTAACTATTAACTTCTTTTTTCCTTATAAAGGGCACATGGCCATACTACATTTTCTAATGTTCTTATGGTGAAATGTGGCTATCTAACTGAACTTGAACCAATGGAGAGATAGCAGAAGTATTATATGCTGCATTATGCTATGGCCTGTAAAGATCTTCTATGGATGATCTTCCAACTCTCTTTCTTCCTTGTAAACTTGATATCAATGATAATGGTGGAATTTTTGAAATCACAGATTGAAGATGGTGAAAAATACAGAAGCAGCCTGGATCCCTCTTCCGTGCAAATAAAACAAAACAAACAAACAAACAAAAAGCCTAGAGAAAACACATCAGTTAATAAGAAACTAGGATTTTGGATTTACTGTGAGGGAAAAAAAGAACTTTTATCATGTTTGAGCCTACACACACACACACACACTATGTATATGAAAAATACACACACATATTTAGGTTGTTGCAACAGATAATATTATCTTTACTAATACATTATATTGCTAATTGGGTATAACATATAACTACTAGTATTTTCAAAATACTCTGTTTTAAAATTTAATGATTACAGACTTTTAGCAAAAAGGAGGTACTTCAAGTCAGACTATACACATTTTATCTGACTCTTGTATTTTATCTGTTCACCAATGTTTATGATTAGTATTTAGTGTATGTACAACTCATATCTAACATGATTTTTATTTAATAAATAATGCAAGTAATGGCACCATTTTATTGTACACATTCCTTTCTAAATAGTAAAAAGCAGGCATTAAAATGGAAAGTTTAGAATATTAATGATTTTTGCTAATTTAAAAGAATGTGTTGCACCATTTTCTCCAAAATATATTTAATGCCCTTAAGAATTTTTGCTATTTAAAATCTATCCTCTTAAAATCCAATGAAAATGCAAACATTCTTGAAAACACTTTTTCCTCATAGCCAAGGAAACTGTATTCTTCCTTGTGTTCCTAATGTCTTTTTGGGCTTCTATAACAGCTTTCAATTCACACTGACTGACACACATTTGAGCACATCAGTTCCTTACTAGAAAATAGTAATCATGGAATACTCACCATTATGTTCTGCTGAATCTAACAAGTGAGTCTATTAATAATTGTATTGGTTTTGAAAATCAACTCCATAAATTCCTTGACCAAAAGTTAGTTTTTTCATTTGTTTCTGTTGCACAGTTTCCTGAAGAAAGGGTTGTGTAGTTGACACTTGAACAGCAGAGGTTTGACCTGTGCAGGTCCACTTCCATGTGGAGTTTTTTCAATGAATATATTGGAAAATGTTTTAGAGACGTGACAATTTGAAAAATCATTTTCTTTTTTCTAGTTTAGTAGATTGAACACAGTATGTAACACATATAGCATACAAAATATGTATTTATCTACTGTTTATGTTACCAGTAAGGCTTCTGGTCAATAATAGACTATGAGTGGTTAAGTTTTTGGGAAATCTAAAGTCACACATGGATTTTTGACTGTGCAGGAATGAGTGCCTCTAACCCGGGCATTGTTTAAGCATCAAGTATAATTTCCAAATAAATCCACAGTTATGATTTCACTTAGAACTAAAAGAGTAAGATTTGACCTTTTCTTAGGGATGAAATATTTCTCATGATACTCCTTGAGATCTCACTCAAAAATGTTTTGGTAATGTATGTGGTTACATATTAAGACACTATCCTTATAATCTAATTAGTAGTCTCAAAATTCTATGGTCTGCAGTGAGGGTAGACTATCAACACTATAAAAAAATGTATCCCATTACTGCTCATTTTTATTGTAGGAAAAAGAAAAACTAACCTCATTATATTGGTCAAGTATTATGTTTATTTTGGAAGACATACATGACTAATGAAGGATACTTTAAGGTTATTATATGTTTCATTATAAAGAAATGAACATTATTTTATTTTAAAAGTAACTCGTATTTAGGGTAATAGAGACCAAAGGCTTCTTCTATAAAAACTATAATTGCTTTATTAAATCCTTTCACTAAAGAGTAAAACACACAAAGAAAGGCTAAAAAATATGAAATATACATGTTGATAAATTTTCAAAAAATGAATGCAGCCTTTAATCACTAGTCAGGCCACAAAGTTTTTTACCAACTCCTAACCCCCACTACCAGTTGCTCTCCACCCTCCTCCTAGGAGTAACCACTCTCCTGAATTTTATCACTGTAAACAGCTATGTAATATAGTGTTATAAAGTGCCATAAGAAAGGATTTTGGAAAGCTATACATGAAAAAGAAAGTATTGTTTTATACAGGGTGTTGACACCAAATAATGAATTTTGATTTTGCTCATCAGAGAACTCCTGGCATTTAGAAACAAAGGAGGCTGGAGGGGTAAGTTGGCTGAGGTCAGATAATAGAGTCTCATACAACATGCAAAGCCATATTTCTTCTGTATTAAAACCCACTCTCTAATTAATGGTTTTAAATATCATTTACATGTTTATAATAACCATATATATATGCTTCAACCCTTGATTTTTATTTATCTCTAATAAGAAGTATGTCAAGGGAGAGTGGCAATACTATTTCATGAGAAAATTGTTATGGTGAGATATTGGAAGAGTCCATGAGAGCACAATAGTTCTGTCAATATGGGGGCTTATTCAGAAAAATGGTATTACTACTGATAGTAGTAATAACTATCACTTACTGAATCTCAATTTTGATTCATTCAAAATATGATCTCATATTCAAATGATGCTGTAATGTAGGCATTCTTTTCCTAGTAGTATAGATAAAGACTTGAAAGCATAGAGAAATCTTTAAGTAGCAGAGGCAAAATTGAAACTTAGATCTGTCTCTCTGAAGTGGGAGCATATATTATAAAATACAGAGAAAAGATGACAGGCTGATTTTTGAACATTTTGATTTTGAGAAGGGTTTGGGACACCCATGTGCTGTAAATAGGCCATTGAATTTTTTTTGTCTGAAGCTTTTGAAAATGATCCTATATAAAGATTTGTTCTTAAATATCACATTAGGGACAAGTAGAAGATTGCATGTTTCAGACCACTAAGATTATTTGTGTAAAGTGTCATGAGGCCAAGCACAAAACCTTGAGTCACTGTCGGAGTCCGGGGGTTACCCTTGAGGTTTTGGGGCAGCTCAAAGAACAAAGAAGGCCATGGGAGTCGTCATGGTGGGCACTCAAAAGAAGCCACCTTATTCTGCATAAATCTGTACTTTTTATACTGCTATAGTGCTAATTCATGGTTACGTAAGTATTGAAACACACATGCATGTGGCCTTCATGGCCGGGTGTCCGGCCTTCAAGGCCCTTATCTAGCTCCTTACTCATGGGTACAACACACTGTGTTTTCAGATTTCTCAAGGCCAGACATACCTGGCTCTATGCAAGACCAGACATATTTGGGGTGAAGCAGCAGACAGCTGTCCTCATAGAACATTAGGGAAAGTTGGGTGGGGGGTTTCTCTGCTTCTCTACAGTAACACAAACATTTCATAAATAGTTGGAGAGAGATGAGCAAAGGAGGGAGAATGGAAGTGCTTAAAGGTTAGGAAAAAATTGCTCTGTTATGGCATGAAAACTAGGAGAGAGTGTTTCAAATAATTGGAAATAATCAATAATGTTAGTGCAATAGGGAAAAATTGGGGTATAAAGTCCAATTTTATTTGGATTCTGCCTCTTCTAGTCCCTAAGCCAAAAAAGCCTCTCTCTTAGTGCCAAATAACTTCCAGGATTTGTATCTAGCTCTATATTTCTCCATTAGTTCAAAGATATTCTACAAAATTGTCAAACCGTCAATGTTTTGTCTGAATGTTACCATCGAGAATTGAGTTGGTGAAGTTACAATTAAGGCAAGAAAGTATATTTCCAGGAGCAGTCATAGCTCATTTAATTGCACTTCACTTTATTATTCTTCACAGATATTACATATTTTAAAAATTGAAGGTTTGTGGCAGCCCTGTGTGGAACAGAACTATTTGCACCAGTTTTCCAATAGCATTTGCGCACTCATGTCTCCGAATAGTGTTTTGGTAATTCTCACAATATTTAAAGCTTCTTCATTATTATTATATATGTTATGGTGTCTATTGTAATTGTTACTATTGTAATTGTTTTGGGGTGTTGCAAATCTCATCCATATAAGACAGGTGAACTTAATTGATAAATGTTGTATATGTTTTGACTGCTTTGCTACCTGGCCATTCTCAACTCTCTCTGTCTCTCACCATGTGCCTCCCTACTCCCTGAGATATGATAACTATTGAAATTAGGCTAATTAGTTAACCTTATAATCGCCTCTAAGTGTTCAAGTGAAAGGGAGAGCTGCATGTCTCTCACTTTAAATCAAAAGCTAGAAATGATTAAGCTTAGTGAGGAGGGCATTTTGAAAGCCAAGCTAGGTTAGGCCTCTTGTGTCAAACAGCCAGATTTTGAATGTAAAGGAAAAGTTCTTGAACAAAATTAAAAGCACTACTCTAGTGAACATACAAATGTTAAGAAAGTGCAACAGGCTTATTGCTGATACAGAGAAAGTTTTTGTGGTCTGGATAGGAGATCAAACCAGCCACAACATTCCCTTAAGTTAAAGCCTACTCCAGAGCAAGGCCCTAACTCTCTTCAATTCTATGAAAGCTGAGATTGGTGAGGAAGCTGCAGAAGAAAATTTTGAAGCTGGTGGATGTTGGTTAATGAGGTTAAAGAAAGAAGCCATTTCCATAACATAAAAATGCAAGGTGAAGTAGCAAGTGTTAATGTACAAGCTGTAGCGTTATCCAAAAGATCTAGCTCAGATAATCAATGCAGGTGGCTATGCTAAACAGATTTGCAATGTAAATCAAACAGCCTTCTATTGGAAGAGGACGTCATCTAGGACTTCCACAGCTGGAGAGAAGTCATTGCCTGGCTTCAACACTTTAAAGGACAAGCTGCCTCTTTTACTAGGGACTAATGCAGCTGGTAACTTTAAGTTGAAACTAATGCTTGTCTACCATTCTGAAAACCCTGACCCTTAAGACTTATGTCAATCTGCTGTGCTCTATAAGGAGAACCTGTTTACAAAATTGTTTACTGAATATTTGGAGTCCACCATTGAGACATACTGTTCAGAAAAAAGATTCATTTCAAACTATTACTGCTCACTGACAATGCCTCTGGTCACCCATGAGCTCTGATGGTGATTCATAATGAGGTGAA
This sequence comes from Smutsia gigantea, assembly GCA_032199065.1. Taxonomy (NCBI): domain Eukaryota; kingdom Metazoa; phylum Chordata; class Mammalia; order Pholidota; family Manidae; genus Smutsia; species Smutsia gigantea. Next base: position 75,995 of record JAVSCE010021475.1, read on the forward strand.
TGTTGTTTTAATGTCCACAAGCATAGCATCCACTCTGCAGTCCATGGATCAAGGAGTAATTTCTACTTCCAAATCTTATTATTTAAGAAATACATTTCAAAATGTTATAGCTGCCATAGATAGTGATTGCTCTGATGGATCTGGGCAAAGTCTATTTAAAGAAGGATTCATCATTCTGGATAAGATGAAGAACATTCATGATTCATTGAAGAGGTCAGAATTTCAACATTCACAGAAGTTTGGAAGAAGTATATTCCAACACTCATGGATGACTTTGAGGGATTCAAGACTTCAGTGGAGGATGTCACTGCAGATGTGGAAACATCAAAAGAACTGGGATTAGAAGTAGAGCCTGAAGATGTGACTTAATTGCTGCAATCTCAGGATAAAACTTGAATGGACAAGAAGTTACATTTTATGGGTGAGAAAGAAAGTAATTTATTGAGATAGTATCTATTCCTGGTGAAGATGCTGGGAAGATTGTTAAAATGACAACACCAGATTTAGAATATTACATAAACAGTTGATAAAGCAGTGGCAGGGTTTGAGAGAACTGACTTAACATTTGTAAGTTTTACTCTGGGTAAAATGTTGCCAAATAACATTGGATGCTATAGAAAAATCATTAATGAAAGGAAGAATCAATTAATGTGGCAAACTTACTGTTGTCTTATTTTAAGAACCTGCCATAGTCATCATAACCTTCAGCACCACCACCCTGATCAGTCAGCAGCCATCAACATCAAGGCAAGACCCTCTAGCAGCACAAGCATTATGAATCGCTGAAGGCTCAGAGAATGGTTAGCATTTTTTACCAGTGAAGTATTTTTTAATTGAGTTACGTACATTTGTTAGGACATAATGCTATGCAGACTTAATAAACTCCAGCATAGTGTAAACATAACTTTTATATGTACTGGGAAACCAAAAAATTCATTTGACTGACTTTACTGTGATATTCACTTAATCTTGGTGGTCTGGAACTGAACCCTCAATATCTCCAAAGTATGCTTGCAAAATTTTACCTATTTTATAAAAGCATTTGGAAATTGAGTAACAATACTTCTCTCAGTCAAGACTTACTAAACATACAAAAAAATAAAAGATTTAATATAAATACACAGATATGCATTTTGGTTGAATCAGCTGTACTGTTTTAATGCTTACCTATCTTGAGCCCATATTCCTCTAACTTCTTAAAGATTCTGGGTACTCTGGGCAGTCATCATCCTCCTTAATTATCAAGGAATATTTGGCATCATGTAAACACTTATTTTTGTCAATGTTCCCATTTGAATGGGATCCAGGAACCTCATGGGAAGGAGTTGGAACTGTGTTTATATTAAGGTTTAGAAATCCACAAACGTGCCTGATAGACTGAGTAAGTTCTAATACAATCAACTGTGCAGGAAGGAATACAGGGATACCGACATGTATATTGCTCAGAGAGACAGGAGACTGATGTGATGATCCACAGAGGTGCAGCAGGCCGTGGTTTCAAGAAAGAGTGAATCCATGTGAAAGTTGTTTTGTTTCCATGCCACCACCCCAACAAAACCCACAGACTGATAAGGTCTGGGAGAATCTATACTTCCATTTGAAGTAGAAAAAAATTTTTTTCAAGCATTTTTAAAGTTTTCTAGCCACATAGGGTTACCCAGGCATTTTTCCCTAGAGAGAATTTGTTTTCTTCAGATAGGCCAATTTCACAATGCATTGAACTTTGTTGATTAATACACACGTACATTCTCATTACTCAAGACTACACTAATCTACTAGACAAAAATATGGTTTAACTGATTACCATATGCTCTTGACATAGCAAATGAGCTGCTTCCTTTATAGAAGTCAGTTGCAGATAGATTGTACATTGTAAATGAAAAATATAGTTATCTACTTTTTAATGTTTAATCTGACCTTAATTAGGGTGTCTAGAACTTCAGTCAAAGTGTTTCTAGAGCTCTGGAACCCCAGATCAATTGACTGAACCAACCCTTAACCCCATAAAATATAGGTTATAGAATATCCCGAGCTTTTCTGAATTAAATAAACACAGTTTTTGTCTTTTATTGGTGTTAATAACTGACTCCCTTCTGTTTTTAGTGTGTTTGCTGGGGTGGCAATTTGTAATTTCCCCTACTCTTATCTTTTTGTCTTATACTTATTTTTAATTCTTTCATCTAGCATTTTGGCTCAAAACCAAAAAAAGTACAAGAGAAAAAGCTATCTGTTTTATTATCTGCAAATTTTGATAGCCAAACTTTTACTACTTACTGAAAAGTATCTTCCCATTTACCTATAGCGCAATGAGGGTTTCTACATTATGCTAAAACATTACATACTGCCAATAGCTCAATTATATATACTTTTATAGTTCATTACCCAAACGATTTCTCTCCCTGAGTAATCCAGAAATTTGGTTATGCCTCATTGATTCACAGTAGACATGCCAGTCTGTATGGAGTTTTTTTAAATGAAAAAAAAATTGCAGAATTAAAAACAATTGCCCTCATTCACATACATGCTGTACTGGTGTTCTCATCTGTTACTTTATTGTACCAAAGTTTCTGTTAGTACTTCCAATGCAACTGTATTTGTTTAAAGAAAATTCTAAAACCAAGTTCAGATTCTGATTTCTGTGTCAACTAATTGGCCTTTCTCTCAGTCAGTCGTGTTCAAGTCTGCAGTTAGTTCGGGAGACTACAGCTGTAAACCCACAAGAGAGTTTCTTGCACTTTAGAGTCAACATTATTTTGAACTGTGTGTGTGTCCTTGTTCCTGAGAGGAGCATGTAGATGTACCAGAATATCTGGGCTATCATGTCTCTAATACTATCACATTATCCCAACAATTAAGTTTTCTCTGGAGTATTTGATTCATGTTAGGACAAACCTTATTATCGATATTACTATGATTATTATGGTAAGAATTTTACTCAACTACAGCCTGTAAGAATGATTCATCATTCCTCATCTTATTTAATATTTTACTCAATTGTGTCTGTCATAATTACATTTAAAGAATATAAATACATTTCAAAAAAAATTTAGATCATACATAAACCATGACATTTGATTTATGATCCACCAATGGACCCCTGGGGCATACAATATACACCTATAAATTTGTTGTAAGAACCATTAGTTATCTTCTACATAATAGCAGGTTCCAGTTGATTTGATAAAAAGTTTATTACTGATTAACACTTGTCACTGAAATTATCTTTATTATAATCTCAGCAGCATAGGTAAACACATTTTACATAGGTATTAGATACATAGTGGGAAGCATTGCCCAAAACTATTAACAAAAACCATTTCAAAGGAAACAATTTTGTAAAAATTCAGTTGTCTTTGATGTAACTATTCTAGTAGACTATTTTATTTGTTTTTGTTTACCCAAAATAATACTGAGTAAACACTCCAAATAATTTTAATTTTAAGGTTTTCTTCAAATCAAATGAGACAGTATTTAGAATTACAATAATCATGTCTAAGTTATGTTGAAATCTTTAAATGAAAGAATCATGGTGTTAAAATTGATGCAATATTTGCTGACAAAATCATAATAAAGAAATGGGATTTTTCTCCATTTTATTTAAGCAAATTAACAACTCAGGCTAAGAACTCATTGTGAAAGCTAATGACATTCAGATTCTCACTCTTCATCTATGGATCTAAGTCACAGATTATGCTCCCCATTTACCATGTTGAAAACTTGTACTTTTCCAATATTTCAATTGGTATTTTTCAAGAATGGTATATTAATATCCAATTATTGGCCAGATATTGCATATGCCATATGATAGTTTTCTTTATTCTCATCTGAACCTCTTGACTATTTGCTTATTTAAATTGTACTCATCATTTCAAAGTTGAGTTTTTGAAAAATTATAAATAATTTTTGGTGGGTACTATTACATTTTGCTTATTTATTCACAAATCTATTAAAATTAAACCTATAAAATAGAATATCATGGGAATATAAAATATCAGTATGCAACAAAACCCCACTAAAATGAAAATGAACAAACAGAACTGGTTTCCTTTGAAGGAAATGAGTACTTTCTGCAATATGAGGTTTAGAAGGTCAAGAAAGCTCACTAATGAGTTATCAAGAGAGTAGAAGAACAAGCTAAAATAGGAATTCTTTTAGAGCTGCCAATGTAATTAGCTCTATCAGGATCACAATAAAGGATACAGAGAACACTCAGTAGTAGGCTAATTACCTTTCTCAATAGGAGATGGCTTGGGTCTCACAGGAAACTATTAGAATTAAGAATGCTAACTTATAAGCCCCTGGTTCTACTCATATATATTTGATGTATTTACATGCACAATATCTGAAATTTTAGGAAAACTATAACACTTAGGGAAAAATACTCAAATATATAATATAAAATATATATATACACATATATACACACATACACGCAAATAATTGCATATATATATATATATATACACACATACACGCAAATAATTGCATATATATATATACATACATACACACTCCTTTATAGGAAACTGAAGCAAAATAGTAAATATCATTGTAAAGTGTTTTAAATTCATAAAATCTTTAATCTTGAATGAGGGGGTGTCCTTAGGGAGAAAATTCATCTTCTTTTCTTCCATCTTCCATTTTGTGAAGTTCACCTTAGCAAGGTTTTTTAATACGAAGAAACATTTTCATTATCTTAGGCCTTAAACTTCGAAGTGCAGTTGAGAATCATTCACAATCCTCACATAATTTTCAATGACTGATTGCTGTCTGCTTTCAAATAACAATCATATGTAATCTTATGATATGATGGTGAGTAAGCACCATCTTAACGCAGTTTCTTTCCTATTAACCTTTCTTTTCATGCCACAATGTGTTTACAGCAAAAACAAATCAGTCAACGCTTTTGTAATTTTCATTAGTGGCATAGCTTTTCTCTCTGATTCAAAAACAAAGTCCTTGGTTGATGTGTACACTAAATTTTGAGTTTGTTTTTGTCCCCATGCAGTATTAAAAAGCAGATGAGAATGAGAGTCTGAGACAAATCAAGACTAGAGTTCTATCATCCCTAACATACTCTTGAGGATTGGTTAGATTCATCAGTTGAGTCCGTTTCAACACTCAGATTGTTTGTGAGAGGGGTTACTCTGCAAGACAGATGGATATTTTGTGAGTATTTTACTACTTAAGAAAAAAGGTGAATTATGTGCAGTGGCTCCAGCAATTAATGTATCTTGAACCCATCTTGTTTTAGATAACAATTGAGTAAATGTGGACAAATATTGATTACCGTTCTAGAAATGATTGCCTCATTTTCTTTTTGGCTCCGTACCCTTGGAACAAGTTGATACCTTAACCTTGCTTTACCACAGAGATGTGCAGGCTTATTGCCTGGCCTGGAAATTATGTATGCAGTTTCAATTCATTTTATAAAACATCTGTGTACATGTGATATACAAAGAATTTACAGTTAGCCCTAATCTGCCCAATGTAAACCACATAAAATGATTCTTTTCCCTGACTGTATAACCTACCATTAATTTTATTAATGAGCCCAATCTTCAGCTAACACAAAGACCTTGGATAATGACAAAGGTCAAATCCTCTATGAGCTAGGCATTTAAAAATATTTTTGAAAGATCAAACTAATTTAAAACCCTAGGTTATTTCCCTTCGGTCATTTTGATCCACAACTATTTGTACCACTGTTTGAGTGCAAAATATACTCTCTAATACAAAGATGGAAAATAGAAATGACTGTCACTGCCAGAGGTCAATACTGAAAAGACTTTGGAAAGTTCTGTTAATAAAGTAAACAACATATAATTTGAGTAAATGCTGACAGGCAGTATTTTATCAACTGCTCTTGGAACACCTACCACTTTTGTATGACAATTTCTATTGCTGTGATAATTTAAATTGCCACCATCAAATAACATTGCTGAGAGTCCAGCACAATACACTGTCATGTCTAGTATTGTATCTCAAAGAGGATGACATGGTTCCTGCCTTCTAAATATTTCAGGGCTGGATGAAGAATATCTGATGAAAACAAACAATATCCTAACATCATTTCAAGGTCATTGACATGTTTTTTCATGCCAATTAAAAAATATTCAGTCAACTGGAATATATAAAGCAAATCGTGCATGATAACTCACTTTGTCAAAGGTTTACGATAAAAGTCCCTTAAAAATAAGGCTTATTATAGCACCACAAATGTGAGCAAATTTATAAAAGTACAAACAAAACATATATTTTTAGTAACAGTTTTACTAAATAAAGTTTCAAACAATATGCATATATATACCAAGTCATATCCATATGAAACTTCACTGTTTTGAATTCTGGATGAAACTGGTCGTGGAAGAATATAGAATGGAGTGCATTTTTAAAATCCTTTTTTTAAGAGATACTTTATTGAAAGTTTATTTTCTACCCAAACTTTTCTTTTAATCAACTTTCACTTCTAGCCCTTACTTTCTTTTTAAAGCACTTTGTATAATCACATAATTTGATGTAGAAAGAAAAAAGTGTCCTCTTAAAATTGCTCCATCTTGTTTCCAATCCCAGCCAACTGGGTTACATTTTTAGTGCTTAAAAATGTGATGAATAGGAAATTGAGTCATTTAAACCTATATATCACCTAAGAAATGTATAGAAAGGAACCTGAAAGCTAAGAGACCTTTTTTAGGGTGTGATAATAAGCTCAGGATTTCATCAGACTTTTACAACAGCTAATAGGGTGAAGGATGGCATAGCTTCACAATACAAGAGATAATGTTCCATTCCTATAAGTAGTTATATAATACCAATCACAGGAGCACTTAGTCTTTAACAAAAGACTAAATGAGTTCTTTCTTGCAGTTACTTAAAATATAGACCAGGACAATAAAGGGACTGAGTGTTACTGCATATTGTTCAGAGGAAAGGACAGAGAGCAGAGGGAATTGGGCAAAGTGACTGGTACATCTGAGACAGCCCACCATTGCTCAACACCATTTTTATATGACAGATTTTAGCATGGTCTCAGTTCCTGCTCAGTCAGTCTCTGTAAGATTTACTGATTTCTGAGGCCAAAGAGACTTTGAGGGATTTATGCTGATAGTAATTTACCACAATTCACATTTATGATTGGAGAGAGTAACTCATTGCATCTGCAAAATTAATTAGGGCTGTTCACAAAGAATATCTGTTACTTCTGTAGTTCTATAAACTATTGTATTTTGACATATTCATATGATTTAGTTAAACCCTACAACTTACAGTGGATGGCCACTGAATCCATACCAATATCTCAGCATATTGAACTTTATTGATTTAAGGTGTTATGTAGTTTTCAGTAGAAGTAAAGAAAAAAGTTTATAAATAGTGATGAACAAACTGGAATGATTTCAAGAAAAACATTGACTGTTAGCCTTCTCTATTAGTCAGGGGTCTCCAGACAAACAAGAATAGGAGATGTGTATAATCTTATCCAAAAATACCTTCACAGACATGCCTAGTATAATGACACAAAATTAACCATCATAAGGTCACCTCTTGTCTACTTGGCCCCATACACATCTTCTTAAACTATACTTAATATCCAAAGAAAGACAGCAAGGTCATAGTTCCACCTAACGTGGAATTATGATATAGCAATCCTGAATACAACCAAAAATATTAACTCCTTCCCCTGAAGAGGAGGCAAAGTCCTTGAGTGGCTTATTCTTGTTATTCTATAATTCAAATAATATAATGTAGAATTGACAATACTTAAATACTATGATATAAAGTTGAATGTATTTTATGTTACATAATAGAAGAATAGAGAGGGAAAAAAATAGATATTTTCTATACATACACACCCTCCAACATATTTATAACAAAAGAAGTGAGAAATACTAATGACCGTTGCAACCCTATTTCTGTAACCGGTCACGTGCTCATAGCTGGTATTTATGACTAATTATTTTTACTACCCATTCTGTATTCCCTCTGCTTTCAGCAAGCACCTTAGCTGTGGTGGGTTTTACCTGGTGGTATGATCCAAGCCTTCATTCCTGAGTCAGAACCATTACTAGTCCTCTCTGGACTAGATTGTTGTAGTTTTCCCATTGACTATGATCACAAGGTGAGGTAATACTAAGAGGCGCTCTTAGGGATCTCCTATATTCAAGACATATTCTTCCTTATCTTCACTGTACAATAGCAGCCCAGTTTCTCCTTGGTAGTCAGGCTCAGTTACCCCAGCCAACACATTAACTCCCTTCTTTTCTTACTGATTTGAAGGCTCGCAGATGCCAAAGTGGCAGGTTGACAGTCTGAACTTACAGTTTAATGGAAACATTGATGTGTCTCCTGGTGAAAGCACTTCTCCTTTTGGAAATAAATCCTCTATGATAGCAGAGCATAAGGTTTTGGGAATAGGCAACAAAATTTTTGCTAGTGTGTTACTAGGGGTAAAAGTAAGTGGTGCCACTCTCATTTTCACTTCTTGATTCTTGGAACCATTAATCCTGGCTATGGAAGAAACAGCAGCATATATTGGATGCTGATTCAGAGCACATATAACCTTCTGGAGAACCTTATCTTAGCCCAGAAAGGTATTACCATGTAGCTGGTACTATAACTGAGTCTTCCAAAGGCCATTCTGCCTTTCTATCATACTGGGTGCTTTAGGATGATGGAAAATGTAGAAAGATCAGTGAACTTCATGATCATGGACCCATTAGCATACTTCTTTTGCTGTGAAGTGAGTTCTTTAATCATAAGCAATGCTGTGTGGAATATTAAGATTGTGGATAAGGCATTTTGAAAGTCCACAGATGGCGGTTTTGGTAGAGGTACTACCTGCAGAAGGCAAACCTATAGCCAGAGTAAGTGCCCATTTTGTTAAGAACATCCTAGATAAAAGACATCAAATTTAATCAACCTGCCACAAGATAGCTGGCTGACTATCCCAGGGAATGTTACCATATCAGGGACATAATGTTGGTCTCTGCTGCTGACAGACTGGGCACTCAGTGGTGGCCAAAGTCAGGTTGTCCTTGGTGAGTAGAAATCTGTGTCGCTGAGCACATGCATAACCTCCATCTCTGTCACGGTGGCCCCTTTGTTTATGAACTCACTGAACGATGACAGAGATGGCTAGGGGAAAATGGTGACTGGTATCTGCAGAATGGGTGATTCTAGCCAACTGATTATTAAAATGCTCCCTTTGGCAATCATTCACATGGGACACAAATATTTTCTTTCTTCCTTGCCTCCTTCCTTCCTTCCTTCCTCCCTTCCTTTTTCCTGTGCAGAAAGGTCTATTCACATATTTTCCTAAGCTTCCTTGTTATCAGTTTTCTAATCATGTCCATCCAAGTCCCTGACCATCCAGCCAAACCATTGGCCACAGCCCACAAATAAGTATATAAAACTACATCTGGTCATTTCTCCTTCCAACTAAAATGAAAAACTAGGTACACTACTCAAAGTTTTGCCCATTGGGAGGATTTCTCTGTTCATCATTGTCCTTCATGAACGTCTTGGAAACAGGTTGTAGTGCTATAGTTATCCACTTTAAGGTGGTACCTGATATGATCAAGAACTAAGTCTTCTCTTCCTCTATCTACTAATCTTATGGAATATCTCCTGAGACCAAGGGGCGAGCTGGGAAAGAGAAGGCAGCATAGCTGGAGGGGGAACCATGGACATTTGGGCCACTTCTTCATGTAACCTGTGCCTGCAGGGCTATCTCAAACCTGATCATGTCTACTCTACCACCATTCGATGCTACAGTGCCACTGTGCATGCCTAACTTTATGGCTTGGTGGGCCAGATTGCACTCAGTTCATGATAGGCAGCTCAATTGTATGGCAACTTAGTGGCCCATGGTTTAATATTCAGTCTACTAATGCCCAGTAGCAAGACAAGAGCTGTTTCTCAAAAGGTAGTAATTATCCACAGACGATGGCAGAGCTTTGCTCCAAAATCCTAAGGACTTGTGCTGTGATTCACTTATAGGGACCTGCCAAAGGCTGAAAATAGCATCCCTATCTGCCACTGAAACTTTGAGCACCACTGGATCTATTGGATCACATTGGCCAAGCAGCACAGTAGTTTACATACCAGCCTGAACTTGTTGCAGAGGCTTCTCTTGTTTGGGGTCTCACCAAAAACTAGCAACATTTTGGATCACTCAGTAAATAGGCTAGAGTAACATATCCAAATGAGGAATATAGTGCCTTTGAATCAAAAGAAGTCCTGTTGGTGTTGCGCCTCTTTTTTGGTTGAAGGCGGGGCCAGATACAACAATTTATCACTCACCTTAGAAAAGGTATCTTGATATGCCTTATTCTAATGGACTCATAAATTTCATTAAAGTAGAAGTCTCCTGAATTTTTGCCATGCTTTTCCCCCACAATTTGTTATCTTACCAATAAGTCTAGTGTAGTTGCTACTTCTTGCTCATGAGTTCAATTAGCACAATGTCATCAATGTAATGAGCCAATGTGATATCCTGTGGAATGGAAAAGTGATCAGGTTCCCTGAGAATGAAATTATGATTTAGGGCTAGAGAGTTGACAGACCCTTGAGGTAGAACAGTGAATGTGTACTGTTAGCCTTGCCAGCTAGAAACAAACTGCTTCTGATGGTGTTTACTGACATGTAGAGAGAAACAAACTTTTGCCAGATCAGTGGCTGCATACCAGGAACCAGAGGATGTGTTAATTTGCTCCAGCAATGAAACCACATTTAACATAGCAGTAACAATCAGACTCACCACCCAGTTAAGTACAATAATCCACTGTTGTTTTCCATGACCGTATGTCTTCTGCACAGGCCAAAATGAGTTAAATGAGCTAAATGGGGATGTGGTGGGAATCACCACCTTGCATCATTCAAGTCTTTGATGATGGCCATAGACTCTGTAACTCCTCCAGAATTGCTTTTGACTTACTAGTTTTCTAGATAGAGACAGTTCCACTGACTTCCACTTGGCTGTTCCTACCATAATAGCCATTGGTTCATAGGTCATGGAAAAAGCCAGCCACTGAGTATATCTAATCTGACTGCATTCCAGACCTGGGGAAATAACTGCAGGATGGGTTAGAAGATCCACTTGGCCCACTGTGAGACAGACCTGAGTCCATGGGTTCCTGGACTGGACCTCCATAAGGCCCTATTCTGACTGTTGGACTACAGTGATATTTTGGGCCTCCAGGTATTAGTATCAGTTCAGAGGCTGTGTCCTCCAAAGTCTGGTTATTTCCTTTTCCCCAGAACACGGTTACCCTGGCAAAAGATCTGGGAGAAAGATGAACAATATGCTTTAGCAGTATACTGGGTCCTTCCTCAAGAGGACCTAAATTTCTCTTCATTAAGGGTTTCTGGATTTGTAAAATGTTTAGAAAATTGTTTTTATGATTCAAAGTTTACTGTCCTAGAATTTTTCTGCTAATACAGATCAAGTAAGAATTGAATAGACTTCCTATATGTTTCTAGGAACACCAGGACTAGCTAGCCAACACTGTATGTCTTTGTGGGTCAGGCTACTGCTTTGACGCTCTGGTCATTCTGTGCCACACCCCCCTTGCCTTTGGTGCTTGAGGACTGCCCCTTGGTCCCTGCCATTGCATGATCCAGTTATTCCACTTGCATTTAGGTTCCTAATTTAATGACCACAGTTCCCACTATAAGTTCTGTTCTACAGCAAAAAGTGATCACAGAACTGACAAATTTATGTCTCACAGTTGTGATGAAAGATATGTCTTCTGAACCTTCCCAGTGTGGGTGAGTAGGTCTTAAATGGCACATCTACTCTAAAATTCCAATCCTGCTAAGCTTTGGAATCCTCTCTTCTACATTAAATCAAGGTAAAGTACTCTACCTGATAAAGGGTCTAAAGAAAATCTATAGCTAACATCAAGCCTAATGTTAAAAGTCTGAATGTTTTTACACCAGTATCAGGAACAAGACAAGGATATCCACTCTCACTTCTTCCCTTCTGTTTAAAATTTTGGCTAGTGAAACCAGTCAAGAAAAAATGTTAGAAAGAAAGAAGTAAAACTATCTTTATTCATTGATGTTAAGATTATCTATGTAGAAATTCTAATGGAATCTATTTTTTAGAGTTACTGGAACTAATAAGTGAGCTTATTAGTTCTATATGCTAGCAGTAAAACTTTGGAAATTAAAAAAAAATTCCAAATAGGATAAAAGTATGAAATATATTTAGGAATGAATCTGATAAAAGATGTGAAATACTTGTTTCCTCAGAACTGGTGAGCCTGCATAATATTGCTGAGAGAAATGAAAGAAGACCTAAATAAATGGAGAGATATACCACGTTCCTGAGTCTTGACACTCAATATTTTTAAGATGTAAATTCATCCTAATTTTCTTTATAGATTCAACAAAATCCCAATTAAAATCCCAACAAGTTTTGGTAGAAATTATCAAATTGACTCTAAAATTTATGTGGAAATGCAAAGTACCTGCAACAGCAAAACAACAATGAAAAATATAAAATAAAGCTGGAGGACTAATACTACCTGATTTCAAGGCTTGTGACAAAGCCATAATAATCAAGACAGTGTGCTTTTAGTGTTAAAATTGGCAATAGATCAATGAAACAGAAATATGACCTGATGCACAACTGATTTTTAAAGGGTGTAAAAGTAATTCAGTGGAGTTCAGATAATTATTTCAGCAGTGATGACAGAGCAATTGGATATTCATATGTGAAGAAATGAACCTAGGTCTATCCTTCTCACTATCTATGAAAATGAACTAAAAATTGATTATAATCCTAAATGTCAAAACTTCAGCAATAAACTTAACAAAACATAAATCTTAAAATGAAGTTTTAAGATACAAAGAGAAGGTTTTTCACATGGAGGTGAATAACAAAAGATCCTTTTCTTCTCAACACAATAAATAAGGCAGGAATTGTGAAGATAATGATCTTTTTCTTAGCTGAGTCCTGCAAATACCCACAATCATGGAGGGAAGATGTAGGCATGAGCAGGGATGCTGATGGGGCAAACAGGTTAAGTCTGAGTCAGTGATGGAAACTGCCCTATGCGGTCCTAAAAGGGATGAATTTTTAATGAAACCTGGATAACATTTCTTCTATTTTTATTTTCACGTGAATATTTAGAATTGCCTTTAAGAGTTATAGAGCTGGTGATTTGGTCCTGGCTTGACATTTATCATAACAAAATCATACATCAATTCAGTGATCAGACTTGCATTTTTAATAAAAGTTTTATTAAAGAGATAGAGAATGGTAGTGATAATGATGAAACTATTTGTAAAAGATGTCAAACTTTTAGATGGTATGATATTCAGACCATCAAGTTGATTGTTTGAAAAATTCCAGTATTTGATATTCATTCTTTAAGTTTTTAACTTTGCCCAAAGGATATAGACCTGGAATATTTGTGACATGGTGAAATGTTATAAATAATGAATATGCCCTGTATGAATGAATGAATATTTCAGATTCTTCCTGACTGACAGTATTAGAAGGAAGAATGCAGATGGAGCAGGTTCAGAAGTGTTACAGAAGGTACAGATGGGGAAAGAGGGGATTTCATGGTCCTAACTACCAACACTGGGAAAAAACTACTGTATGTCTTTGGGAGTTAAAACATGAATTAAACATTGTTTTCCATCCTTATTTTTATTTTTAGGAGAACTTTCACCTGCATTACAGTTTTTTTAGGGATAGCTCACTAACTACTCAGAAAATATTAAAAATCTCAAAATAAGAGTGAGGCCAGTTATAGGGCCTTCTACCTCTGAAAGTATCCAAGATTCTTCTATTTTTCTACCCTGTCATCATCAGTGTCCATATCTACCATCAGGTCAGTTCATGCTCTCAGATGGCTACCAGAATGTCAGGTCTGCACCTTAATTCAACAGGATGGGGAAAATGGCAAAAAGGGTATATTTTCAACTGAGTAGGCTTCTTTAAGGAATCTTCCTGAATGTCAAATACAGCCCTTCTGTTTACATTGCAGTAATCAAAACCTATGCTATGTGGCCACACCAAAGTGCAAGTGTGGCGAGGTGATACCAGTTTTCAGCCTGGCTTTCCTGATAAATTTGGTTTTTATGTGAAGGGGAAAGAGACAATTGCGCAGATAATCAGCAAGCTCTGCAGAAGTCTCTGTTTATTTTACCACACTAAATTTTCATATTACTTCTCTATATGTACTGGAATGCCAAGTTCTCAGTTAGGAACAATCATTTTTGAATTTATGAATGCATACACGCAACAAATTATGCAATCACAATGCCAAAGGTAATGTGTGTTTGTTTTTCCACATATGTGCTCAGACAGTACTTTTTAAACCTGCCTTTGTGTCATAATCAAATAGTGCTGTATGTGTTCATATAATTGTAACTACTTCCAACATTATTCACTGGGGGCCACAAACTATATTTTTTGCATCTATATCAGATAGCTGTTAATAAATTACAAATAGCCACAAAATTTCAGTAACATTTAAAATAAATGTTTTTTGTCTCTCAAGCCTCCAAGTTTGCTAGGGCAGCTCTTTTTATCTCAGCTAGGCTGGCCTTTAGCATTTACCTGTTGGCTGATCTCACCTGAGCTCAGCAAGAGCCTGGCAGTGAACAGAGAGAAAAAGATCACAGAGTCCAAAGGCAATAGACAGGGAAGTATAGTCCTTTAAAAGATGAATTGTTAAATAACATGGAAAAAAGCAAAGCTGTAGGGAAGGGTGAAGAACTGGGGCCAGTAATTCAATTTACCACAGGACAAATCTCCAGGACTGAAATTAGAGCCTAACACACAGCAGAACTTCAACAGAGACAAAATGAATAAGGAAAATAAGTTAATCAGGATTCTCTAGAGAAACAGAAGCAAAAGTATACTTATCTCTATATAAAGGGAGATGTATTATAATTTATTATGTTCACACAGTGATGGAGGCTGAGAAGTCCCCCACCTGCCTTCTGCAAGCTGGAGGCCCAGGAAAGCTGGTGGTGTTATTCAGTTTGAGCCTGAAGACCTGAGAACCAGGGAAACCAATGGTAATAGACCCCAGGTCAGGGGCAAGAGGTAAGATGAAATTTCCCAGCTCATCAATGAGACAGGAGAAAATGGGGTGAATTCTTCCTTCCTCTGACTTTGGTTACATTTAGGCTCTCAACAGATTGGATGATGGCCTACCACACTGGTGAGGGCAATCTACTTTACTGAGTCCATCAGTTCAAATGCTCATCTTATCAAGAAGCACCCTCATAAACACACCCAGAAATAAAATTTAATCTGGCACCCCATGGCCAGTCAAGTTGACAAATCAAGTTAATTATCACAAGAAAGAATACATTTTAAACCACTATTCTGTTCAGGTTTCTTGATTCCACTACTTTCAAAATGTCTTCATAAGCATAGCTCTAGATCCTTTCTTAAAAAAATTAGTGAGGTTTAATTCACACCAGTTTTCTAATACTTTATTATTAAAAATTACTCCTATTTTTTCATCTGAATCCCTCCCATTATAGACCACATAATTGGATCACCATTTTGTCAAAGTCTTCCCTTGTGCTAGAATTAACTATAGATATGAAACAAAACTATGAACTAAAAAATGAAAACTAAAGAATGTGGCATAAATCAATATTCATTAAAATCCCAACCTCAGGATTATTGTGAGGAGTAAATGAATTTATACATGTGAAGCAAAAAATAAATGTCTGAAAATAACATCCAATTCTTACCATGTTATTATCAAGTATTTATTGAATATATATTGTTTGTAAGAGTGTTTGTAGAAATTATAACAATAAAGACAAGGTTCATAGAAGTCATAATAATAAATGTTCATATAAGTAATGATATAATTAATATTGAATGAAAATAAAGACATTTTATTGTAAAAGGATTCCATAATGGAAATCTGTTTTCTCACAAGGTAGGTGACTTGGGCAATTTACTCAGCTGCTAAGATTGTCAGATGTATTATTTTTCACACAACATGATTTAAAATGACATATACATCTGAAGTACTTAGCAAAATGTGTTTGGCATATACTAGGCAAAAATAAATATTAACTTGCCTCCCCTTTTCCCTCTCCGCATCAGTCAGTCAAGCAGGAGAAAAAAATCGCATTAGTTATGTTACCAGATAGAAATTTAATATAACCATATACAAAGCTATCAACTAGGTAAGTGAAAAAGTGCAGACAAGAGCTATATATGCAGGAATTGCATTTAACAATTGCAGGAAGCAGCTACTGTGCTATGGCTAGAGGAGCAAAAAGATGTTGGAATTATTGAAAAGAAACACAGACCTCTGAGGGGTGGGTCCTGGTGTGGCTGTGTGGCTGGTGCCTGGAGAGGCATGACAAGATGGGTTCTGCAGATGTTGAATAAACTGCAAACGGGGTTTAGGGGTAAAGAAGCATTGCTAGGGTGGAGCTCACAGGAGCCACAGGGTGAAAAGCACCCACAGATGAAAACAGGAAGGAGCGTGCCCCGTCTTCCACGTCCTACCTTGCAGTCAACCAGTGCTAAGGCCTCTTAACAGAAATGGCGTTTGTCAGGTCCCAGGCTGATTGTCACAAAGCAGAGGGTGTTGAGAGAATCTAGCCTAATAGAGGGCCCACTTCCGGTCTCTTTCTCCAGATCCCTTCATTTGTTCCCTCTCCTTTTCCCTTGCTACCTTCTTTCCTTAATTGTTTTTTCCTATCTTGCCTGCCTACCTACATTCCTACCTTCCTCCCTCCTTTCCTGCCTGCCTTTCTTCTTAGATGTCAAACTTATAGGCTTGAAAGGACATGCTAACAAATAAATAGGCCATTATCTTTGATTTAATCAAATACATAGAAAGTTATATTTGAATTCAGGGAATGTATGTGATCATTAAAAATATATATGTGTATATATAGTTCCAGGCACTTTATATTTTCTTATTCACTTTATCAAAGTCTCACAATGACAGAACTTAAACCTGGCAGACCAAAGATTTGAATCCAGCTTTCCCAGACTCCAATTTTCATGTTTGTTTTTTCCTTTCTCTCACAGATCCCAGTTCATTTGGATAATTTAATTAGGGATGAATAATTCAGTCCCTACTGTTTGGACTAGGCAGGCCTCAAAGGAATGTGAACATTTTGATAGATTGAGAATGGGTAGAATATTGCAGACACTAGAAATTTTGTAAATAAATTTTGGATAAGGCAAGAAGTATTCCATAAACACTATGCAATAAAGTTAAAAAACTAAAAAATTATAAAATGATTCCAATGTTAGTGAAGATGATTATTTGGGAGAAATAAATGTTCCTTTCAATTTTCTTATCATATAAACACTAAGAATGTTTAAGAGGAAACATGAAAATATATTATCTCTTATATCCCAGATAATATAGTTTGGAAGTTAATTAGCTGTGCTTAGTAGTAAAAAACATCAAGGTAGCTTTCTTAGAATGTTGAGTTGTCTGTTAACTTGTGCATTGATGGCAATTTCAAAAGCCCATCTTGTTATTTAGTATGTGAAGATTAATGCCAATTAGTGTACTCCCTTATAAAGAGATAATATGCATTTAGAATTAAAAAGATAAAAAAACAATTGCATAATGCAATTACCGGAGATAAAAAATTTACATTTTTATAACATTTGAAAGCTGCAGAAAATATGTCAAAAAACATTTACTCATATCATTAAATCACCTAAAATACATGAACCCAAATAGCTAAAATGATTAAAATAGTGGTTTATGATGATAAACAATATACAGCCATATTTTTAACTATATAGACATCCTTACATGAGAATTAGAATATCAAAGGATTTTCATTGCATTCTATATTAATCTGTCACCATGGAACTATAAACTTCAGTCAGACTATTTCTTGGTTTTGGGGATCAGAAGAGAGGTCCAGGAAATTACAGGTCCAAAAGAGAAGATACAAGTAAACCTACCAAAATAGAGACAGAGGTAGAAAGACATGAGGAGCAGGAAAATAACCTTACGGTGGAAACAGATGGAAGAGGATAGCATGGAAAGTGATAACCATGAAAATTTAGTCTCTCAGTCTAATTTTTACATGTTAAATATAAATTAAATTTCTACCTTTACTTGTTAAGAGTTTCTAATAAATAATGGATTTGAACAATTAGATTTTAGTTTTCTTTAGTTATCCAGCTCAATATCTAATGGAGATTATGGTCAAGTTACTAATTAAGAGAAATAGTCTTCAATAGACTCAAATTGTATTAAGAACTACAGGTAATTACCACCGCAAAATAAGATTCTAATGGGAGACTCAGGGATTGCTTTGGACATTCTCTTTCTTTTGGATATGCAACATATCTGTATGCACATAAGAACTGCAAATGTTTTCAATTTTTATAAATAGTATATTACTATTTAGTTATCGTAGAACATTGCATGGAACAACTGAAACTCATTTTAGACAGTTTGTTACATAAGGAGAGTGAGTTATGAAGAATGGAGTGGAATGCATTTAAAACTATTTTACCTCCTGGCACCAAATTGTTGACCTGGAATCAAATTCTGGTCTTCCTCCTAATCATCACCTCCAGAAGTAGATAAAAACTGTTTTCACTCAATTCCCTACATAAGAATGCTTGCCTCACAAGGAAACCTATAACCAGATGCAGCGTGTCTGGGCTTAGTGGTCAAGGGGCCTGGGGCCACTGCTGAGTCACAGAACTGTGGAGGCCTCCTCTCTGTCCTCACATGCCTCCAACCCCTCTTCTAGTTCTCCTTCTCTTTGCCCTCAGACCCATACAGCTCTGGTCACTGGATGTCCCACCTTGGCTTATTTTCTCCTCAATATATTTTATTACAGTCTTATTATAAATTCTGTAGTCATCATATATAATGATATTAGCTACTTTATCTCCCAGGAGAAGAAATATAAACCATGTATACCCACTTTACTCTCAATATTCTAGCTATCAATTTTAGTAGTTAATGCTGGCTTTATTCCCTTGGCCACACTAGAGGTTACCTTCAGCTTTGGAGGACAGTTACTGTACAGGCCGGTGGCTTCCTACCTCATTAACTTGTGTCTCTGAAGACTTCCTCTGGCTGTAGCATGATCGGCTTGTGCCCAAGATAGAAGAGGCAAGAAGCTAATGCCCCAAAGCAGAGATTTAGTGGATTATACACTAGCTTTTGAACCTTCAGAGTGACAATTCTAAGCTGCCTTCTGCATGCTCTCTCAAAAAGTCTCTAGTGGGACTGAGTCCCTCGTGCTCCGAGCATTAATGTCCATATACCAGTTTTCCTTCTATGGCTGTGTAGTATCCATATCCTTTGATGTGCTTCCTGGGATCCCCTCCCAAATAGACTATCTCAAAGACTTAAAGGAAGCAAAATACTGTCTTCATCAAATTCCCATTTAAATCACTAATATTTCTTCTTTTGGGAGAAGGAGGGTTTATAGGAGACATTTATTTATATTAATTACAGCACATAAAAACTACATAAAGACTTAGTTTCCACTCATACAGAAGGTCTATTTTGTGGGGAAATCCTGTTAGGAGATTTGGTACTGAAAGTGTCCCTAGAAAGTAAGCTACTAGGATAAGTTTCTGAAAATGTCTGCAACCCATTTATTGACAAACCATGACTCATTTATTGGTTGGCTTGCCCATTTTGAATGGGACTGGGAGCAAGAGAGCGCACTCCAAATGATTCAGGAAAACTACATTGCCTTTGATTCCATAAGATCTGGTATCTGTTATATATATAAATGTTTTGCGGAATCTCTAGAAAGCCACAATAGGAAAGTTTGTTCTAGAGTTATTGAGGGAAGTTATGAGTTGTGCAGCAAAGAATTCTGTACTCTTCATTAATAGTTTCTGGTATGTTGTTGGATTTTGGGAGAGACTAAGCACCTGATTATTAGTAATTAATCATGAACTAGGTATTATCAGATCCACCAAGTCAAGATTGAGCAAGTAGAAATGTGCTATATGATGGAAATGGTATATTTGATTTCAGGCCTGAAAATGTCCAGAAAGCATAAGTAAGTCACCTAAAGAGTCTGTCCAAACACCCACGCCACCCAAGTCTCTCATATCACGACCTCTACTTTGGTGCAGCCACCTTATGCACAGGTGATGCAGAAGGAAAAACTCAGAACTCATTTATTTTTAGGTCATCTCAATAGGTAGATGTGCGCTGAAAATTTACTGCTGGGTAAGGCTGTCTCTGAAATAAGAAGGGAGGATAAATATAACAAAGAGTTAGAGATTTTAATAATTTACTTGATATGAGATGAAGATATACATGGACTTATGGGCAATTGCAAATACTTGGCTGGAAGTTCAAGGGCCTGGAAGGAGAAAGGAAGAAGTTTGGAGAAGAGACATATAAATACTCATTGAGATTGGTTACAAAGTATGTAGATATTTGGGATATGTCTATGTCACTGATTAGTGGTGAAAAAACTGTAAACCAGATAGAAATAAAATTCATCCTAGTGTTTTCACAGTGGGGCCATTAATGAGTAGTTATGGGGGCAGAGATAGACGTTATGGTGTGGGACCCACAGAGTGGGCTCCATCTTACCAAGGCTTATTTGCTGCCAGTACCAAGTATCTGACCTTTGAGCAACTGAGGACATCCTGATACTTCAGTATGTTATCATTCCTTAAAGAGAACACAGTTAGCCTTGTATGTATAGATGATATCACAACTGTCTACCATGAAGGAGATAGTTATTCATCCTTCCTAGGACTGATAATGGTATATATTTGCCTTTCCTAACCCTGCATTCTGCAGACCCATAGAGTGCCTGGTTTTCCCACACAAGGCTCTTCATTACACAGCATTGGATTAAAGGGCTCCCTGGAGGGCAAAGGATGCAACACTAAGCACATGACTGGGGAGTTCACAGGTCAGACTAGATTATGACACAGAGGCTGCCAGACTAACAGAAAGTTGGAATGGCCTCTTAAGGCAGAGCTTGGAGAAGACACCCTGTGGAGCTTATGTGCTATCCTGTCCAATGCAGTATATGCATTAAATCAATAGTCATTGTATTGTCCCATATCTCCAATATCTAGAACACAAGTCTCTGGGAACCAAAGAACAGAAGGAGCAGCCTATGTCAGCACCACACCCAATGAATTACTTGGGTAATTTTGTGTTCAAACAGAGGCACAATAGGATTTAAAGCCCTGATTCCTGAGAGAATATTGTGCTTCTATCAGAGAACAGAGTAAGATTTCTATTTAACATATAATGGCGCCTGGCGGCCCCTGGCCATCGTGTCTTTTTCATGTTGTTAAACTGAGTTTTACATAAGAGATTTATGTAAGAGTTACTATCATGCTTGTAATTTTTTACATTGATTATTATGGGGAACTGGTGGTGATATTATGTAATGAAAATGTAAAAGAGTACGTCTGTAACACAAGCCACTTACTTGAGTATCTCCTGATGTCTCCATGTCCAGGGACAGCCGTGAACAGGGGATGAAAGCAACCAAAACCTGACAAGGGTACGGTAACCTAGCACTCCGTGCTTTCTATTGTATCCTATGTCAGAGGTCTATGTTACCCCACTAGGCAAGCCATCTAGACCAAGAGAAGTGCTGGGCAAATATGAAGGGACTTTAAAAGGAGAGGTAGAAGAAAGAGATAATGAATAACAATTATGCTCTTAAGATAACTGCATCAGTTTAAGCTATACTTTGACTAGCTCTTCCGTGGTAGATGTTATTTTCTTAGAGATTGAGACCAAATAGTGAAGAATCAGTGAAGGGCAAAGGAAATTCAGTGTTGGTCATGAGATCTAAGTGGCACAATGTCCCCCCTCATGGATAGCTGCACCTTTGGTGATATCTCCCTAGTCAATGGCTGTCTCCAGTGTGCATCTGTATCTCTATGTTTGACGGCTTTCTCCAGCCGCATGAGCAAGACTGACCACCTGTAGTGCAGCTTGGAAGTGCAAAGGGGCAAAGATTACAGAGTAATGCCCAACCAGGGAGGATGAGTGCTGGTGAATAAGCAACCTACCTTACTCATCCCTCAGGGTTACAACTCTGAGATGTTTTCAACTCAGTTTCTCATTGACATTGATCCCTAGTTACCTGCAGTGGTTATTAGCTCATAAATGTATCCTTTATTGGTCATCCTCTCCTGTCCACCTCACCTTCTTACTCTCTCATCTTGTTTCTGGATTGCCTTCCAAACAAACAGCACAAAATTGCTTGTTTTAGGAACTACTTTTCGAGGAACAAAAACTAAGTCTCCATCATTGATACAACTTACTATTGGATTATTTTACTACCAAAAATCTTATTTACAGAAGTACATTTGGTTGAATTACATTCATTTCTCTACTCCCATATTCTCTACAACTAAAAAATATGTCCATACTTTGCAGATGTATGTACTTAGTGGAGAAAGAAAAATACTCATGTAATTCCATGGAGTGATTATAAGAGCCAGATTCATGGAAGACATCAAGTCATTAAAGTCATTAACAGACAAAAACAAGAATCTTGATAAAGAAAATGAACATTTAAAATGAATTGGAAATGGCAACTTGCCAGAAAATGGCTCCCTTTAAGGGCATTGACAGGACTTTGAGGTCACATAGCCAACTTTACATCAAGAGTACATGTCCTTTGAATTATATTTTCAGTAGATTTGTTGCCTTTACATTGTATCAAGATAGCTCTCAGGAGTGGAGGTAATCCTTTGCTGTGAATAGAAAGCAAAACTGTTCCCTAGGGAGACCAGGGCCACAAATTAAATTCTTTGGCTTTAGCTCCTGGAATGTCAGCTTTTATTACTTGGCCCTTGCCCACAGGCTTAGCTTTGCTCACAGTCCAGGATCAAACATGCTTCTGGTCTGGACAAATTTAGAAAACTTCAATTCAGTTGCACACAGTGGTCAGTAGAAACGCATGCTTTCTGCAAGTTCTTTGTCCCAGAATAGCTTCATTCTGCCTCGTTGCTGTGACCCACCCCTACCGGTGCGGTAAGGCTGCTCTTCCTAGTCATTAATGACTCCTAAGGTAAAAGCCAGCGCTCTCCTCTCAGGTCTCATTCTCGGATCTCACCACAGTATATATTTTTTGAAACTTGTTTATTCCAGTTCTTGTCCTTCCATTGTGTCACTTAATGACTATTCCTCTTCTCTGAGCTTTTGTTTCATTTATTATCCTGCCTTATCCAAGAAACACAGGAAATCATGAGAAGTAATAAGTATATATGCAGCTAATAGTAACCTTTAAAATGTAGATAAAAGAAAAGGAACCATATATAAAGAAGCAATAATATAGTGCAAGAAAATTAAAGATAAGGATACTTATTGCAGTCAAGCCCATTATCTAGATCCGAATATATCAGCTGATCCTAGGCTCTTTTTTCTACTTCTGTAACTTCACCCACCCCTGCTGTCTCACTGAACCACTATGCAAATGTCTCAGATACAGACCCCTGTGTTTTCATTTATCACTGAACCCACAATTTCTGTAGCATTTCCTGGTCTCTTCTACTACGCTATAAGCAACCCCTCTTAGTTGTGGCCTGGATCAGTCCTCTTCCGGGAACCATCTTCTGACAGAAAAAGGTATATTGACCACTGTGTTGAGCACTTAATTCGTTAGGTCATATGCTAAACACTTGTTGTGTAGATCTCATTTCATGCCCACAACCACCTCACCATGCAACCCCTCCTATTGGCCCCATTTTATAGATAGTGAAACCGAAGCACAGTCTAGAAAAATGTACCAAGATCTCATAGCTGGGAGGCTTCACATCTAGGATTCAAACCAGGATATTTGATTTGAGAAACCATGAAGTTCTGCCTCATGTCGTAAGTGGGATGAACCATATAAAATCAGAAAATGAGTCTCAGATTACAGTTTGAAATGAGGCTGTGGACTGTACTTTAAAGGGACTGATATGACTATGACTAATGGATTTAACTGTGGGCTCTGGGTGAGTCCTAGGAAATTCAGGAAAGAACAAAAAAAATATTTAATTGGCCTCAGGACTGTTTCAGATCATTCAGGGTTATCAGTGCATCTGGCTCCAGAAAGCAGGGTACAGTGCAGAAACCAAGATATAGGCACATCATCTCACCAAACCCCTTGTGGTCCTGCCAGAGCCAGAGGCCCTGGCCTCCTGCTTGCTGTCTGCATGGACCTCTGACATAGAGGATGAGCCATTTCTTAGCTTTTATCCCACCCGAGATGCCTGAATGGGAGAAGAACTTGGTCCCGACATAGGCAGAAGTGGCTGCTCATCACATGGGGCTTGGCTGAACCCTGATTCCTCTAGGTTCTGTTCTTTACACTGTCTCTTTGGTGTCCCTTGATCTAGGGTAAATGAGAATGTACTTAGACCTAAACTGCCAAATGAATAATAGTCATCCAGGTGACAAGATTTGCCCCTTATGGTGATCATGGTGCCTGAGAGCCCCCGAGGCGAGGCTGAGTCATCAGCCATGCTCTAGGAGGGCAACTCTCTGTTCAGCAGGACCTGAGACATCTTCAGTGTATCAGGGGCTTGGGATCTGATGTCACCTAAACCTTCAGGCTTTCTAGGATGACCCCATGCCCTCCACCCTTACACACACCCTGAGGTATACCCTTCCTCAGATTGGGTCTCGGTATCTACCCATGCCAGCCCCCTACAGTAACAGGCTCTTTATGTGGGAAGCTTGGACCCCAAAGAGAACTCTGGAGACGTTGTCTCAGATGAGCAAAGGTCTAATGTGACTGAGACAGTCATGCCAGAAGGCTATACCCAGTGAGTAAACAAACAGTCTGCAGCCCAGGCTCTCAGCTTAGGGCCGTCCTCTTCACTTCATTCCCTCTTGAAAGACACCTGGGGCCTTACTTCTAACTGAACAGCTCCCCAGCATTCTCGTCTGGGGAGTTCTTTTTCGTCCTTTGCCTCTATGTTCCAGGACATCAATAGAGATTATCTCATTGTTTGCATTTAATTCCCCAAATATGTACTTTGCAGCGACCTTACCATAAGTGAATGAACTTGGCAATCACACTGTGATACACCCATCGGCTATTTTCATGGAGGATTCTTGGTGAAAACAAAGAAGTCAAAGTCCCATATAATCCTAGAGCTCAAGTTGGCTGCTAGTCCCGTGTGGTCTCTCCATGCTGTAGTCTGTGTTCACAGAAGTCTCGAGTTCCCTCTAGCAGAGGCTCTAGGGCTGGACATGCAAGTGGCTGAGCTTCTCTAGCTCAGACCACAATTACAGTGTGAATTTAGTTCAGAACAGATTTTTAATTTACAGATTTGTATGCTAACCTCAGGGAATCAAGATGTTCTTGTTGATATTGCTGCAAAAGTGTGTTTATGTGAAGTTGTCTTTCTCCATAGTTCAGTTAAAGACAATAAGTAAAAATTCACTCAGGAAAAAAGAAAATCAGTTGATTTCTGAGTAGTGTTCTCAACATATAGAAAGGAAACCTAACTTTAAGATATAAAGTAAAATTCTCAAAAAGAAGTTTCATCAGAGTTGAAGTTTGACTGGAATAGAAACGTTAGGCAAATAAAGTGAGAAGAAGTCAGCATAAGAAAAAGAGAAAAGCTTTTGGCTGAAGAAATAGCTCAGAAGACACAATGGAGAGGGAGAATGGTGCATTTAGAAAATGGGGAAGAAGCTATATTAATAACAATATAGGGAATCTTTAAATGAGGCTGAAAACTATGTGTCATTTTAATGTCACCCACCTACTTGCTTCTGTTAGTTAAGAAGTTATTGTGGACATTGAGGTCAGGTTCTATTTCAACTGAGAAGATATTACCAAGTTCTGCAGATCCCACCAAACAGAGAGTAATGGAGATCAGGAAGCTGTGGGAAGTATTTAAAGGGAAAGAAGTTCAGAATGGGAATGAGGTTGAGGGGAATATTTGAATAATGGGTAGGAACCCAGCAGAGCAAGTAAGGGATGCATGTTGGGACTTACCATTTAAGTTTCAGAGGCAAACCCTTTGCAGAGTCGGGCTAGGTCTGGGCTTGCTGTGTTAACTAATGAAGCCCCGGTTCAGTTCTGTCCCAGTGGACCACTCAGTCCCAGAACTCTGATTAGAGTTGGAAGCAGTTGCAGCCTCAGGTGAGAGTGTGACCTCTGGAAACTGGACCTGGGACCTGGGTTCTGATGTTGTTCTTCTAGTGGCACCAATGTTCTCTAACATCAAGACTAGAAACCTTGTTCAAAGGTACTTATGCTTTTCAAATGTACAACACACCAAAATATGCTCCAATTCTTCAATGTCTCTTGGCTTCCTTCTATGCTTTTCATTCTGATTATTCTCATTCCAGGGAATTTATTTAATTATTATTTATGGTATATTAACCTCAAAATATTGTGAAGAAACAAGCACAATAGAACTGCTATTCCATTAAAATAATAGAAAATATAGAACAAAAGGAGATGAATAGATGTGAACTTCACAGTTATCCCCATGATATAATCCCTATTTATATTCACTGATATTCCTCCTAACATGTCCTTTAATACATCAACTAAATTTTTTTCTCTTCTTGTTTTTTCTGTTTATTTCCACTTTTGTGCCTTTATTCATGGTATTTACTTAATCTGTGATATGCTTCCATTGTAGTAATGTCATTCAACAGGCATTTCAAATATAACATACATAACTCGAGTGAAAAAGGCTCCAAAATTTTCTTAATATTTACCTCCATGTAATATCTTTCTTTCCTTTGACTCTCCACAACACTTTGTGTATTTGTTAGCATGCTAAAGACGGGGTGAAGCTATGATACATTTTATTCATTTGGGGGTAAGGGTTGTGATGCACCACCTAGAGCTTCCTTCAGGGGTAAAGAACGTTCTCACAGCTGCTGGGAATGGAACCACAGACAGTCCCCGAGATCACCCACCTTGGAGATTGCTTCACCTGAAGAGCAAAGCCTCACCCCAAGGCACATCCCACCCCCTGCAGCCTGCATCAGTGACTGATTGACATGTTGGTATGAACACCCAGCCCCATTTCTTCAAATAAAGACAACTTTGAAGTGTCATCTAAATTTAAGAGTACCTTATGGATCCGGTGCTAAACGCTTTATTGAGATTGCATCACAAAAACTCTTAATGTGCTTCTTGGGGGAATCCAAGCTGTCTTACCATTCATTCATCGAAACATCTAACTATATTCATAAGGCAAATATTCAACCCTATGTGTGGAAGACATAGTTGTAAGTGTGGTTAAAGAAACAAAAAAGAAACAGAAACTGCCCCCGTTCTCAACATTCTAGGATGAGAGGCAAGTGAAACGTGTATAGAAGGCACCAAGGGATTAAGATACAAACATGGAGATTCTGACACAGGGATCACATTTCAGCATTTCCTACATCCTCAAAGGGATTCCTGCCTCTTTATGTCATCAGTGTGGCTTTCATAGACCTTTATCTACCCTGCTGTACTCAGTGACTTGGACAAAACTGGTATTCAGTATGCAATTGTTGAATTGATCTCATGTTGGATTGCTCTGAAAAAAAAATTTCCACAAGAAATGTTCAACAGAGAGCATGAATTAATTTGAATACCCAGGGAGTCATTTACTTATGGGTTTATTTATTACTGGAAACAAAAATTATAGCTAAATAACTCTGAGTCAGACGTGTCAGTGCTAAACCTGAAAAAAGTACTAAGATTCATATTGAAGGGAACAACATTTATAATTTCAAAGACTCTCAGATTGATTGGTTAAGTTTCCTAGACAGGTAGGTATTGCCCTCCATTTACAATCATACAGAAGCTGTTATATTCTGCATTTTCCCAATTCCAATTTTGTTCATCTCTAACATAACCTCTCTGCAAGGCTAATGCACAAGACTATTAATTTATCTCTTTTTTACAGCAAGTTGTTTAAGAAATTTTGAGATGTTTATATGGGTCACTGTTTAGTCTAAAGGAAGAGAATTGTGTGTCAATGCCAGGCACAATTATCTTTTTTTTACCTAAAAAATATTTTGTTTAGATGAAACAAATAATCATGTGGTTCAGTAATCTCTATAGAAAAATAAAGAATTAAACTTAATTGTTGAATGTATTGTTAAACAACTACTTTTTTTATTTTTGTTAGACAAATACAAGATAGTCAAGGTAATTCTACTAATTATAAACAATGTTTATTTCACGGAACATTGGTATTTACTAAATACATTATTTGCACATTTAACATGATTTACCAGTGTGAGAAAGGATATACAGATGTTTATTTCAAGAAAGTTAGCATATGTATTTAAACTAAACAAAAAAAGTAAAAGCGACTATTCTGGGTTTTCAGAAAACTATATTCACTGATTAAATCAAAAGGCAGAAAATATTTAATTAAGTTAATTTTTGAATCCCTCAATATTAAAGCATGATGATCATAAATTCACATCCAGATCTAAAATTTCATAAACATTTTATTCCCACCCTTATCACCTGCAAATGACTGAGGATGGGTCTATGTGAGGTTTCATTTCAATCCCCTGCTGTCTGTTCAATTACTTTTTGAATTCCTTAATTAAAGAAAAACAGTTGATTAATGACTCATGAGCAATTTATTTGTCAAAAATGTCAAAACACATCATCACAAAAAGATGTTTTTATAAGTTTAGATACTAACGCCTACATTTCTCCTTCGTTCTGATAGACTTAGCATTTGCCCTGAAAAAAATGCTTTTTTCCTCTTATAAAATATACCAAAACCATATGAAATGAAGCGATCACTCTAAAAGCTTAGCGCTTCAACAATACAAATGATAATTACATGCACATTATGTAATCTACCTACTTCACTTTGTGCTCTACAAGAGTCTTGGCTCTGCTGTGAATTGTTCTTCCCTTCAAGTCCTCTTAGATGGCTGTTGTTTTTCTCACACATTCTTACTATCATAGGTCTTAAAAGGAAGAAAAAACTATTCCTGTTCCTTATTGTACATACAGACCTTTCTTCTTTCCTCCTGCTTTGAGTCTTAGGTCATCTGAGCATAAAAGCCAATGCTCCTCCTTGTTGCAGTTACCTTTCCACTTCCACCACCCAAAACATACCCCGTGGTTTTCTTAAGATTTTTGTGCCTGAGTCCCTGCTGTCTTCTCAGTACTACTGTTGTTGAAATTCCTGTCTTTTATGTTCATGTCAGGAATTGCTTGGACTTTCAGCTTCTTGACTTCTTTTCCTTCAATGATCTTCATCTCTATATCACTTTATCTTCCACTGGCTGGGCATTATATTCAGCAATAACTACAACTCCATCCCAACCCCAAGATCAGTTGATGCATTTACTTTCTGAACACCACCTCCTGTATTTCCAGCACATTTTCTGGTCTTTCAGACATCACCAATACCTACAATTCAATGATCATGCTACACTTTCTTTGAGATTCCTCTCACATTCTCAAACAGGTTATAAACACTGTGGTTCATATTTAAGATTTATAACTGAATCATTTAATTCTCTTTCTATCCCTTCTTTCATGTTGGACAGAAAATATAACACTAACAGTTCACTTATTTTTTCATAGTTGAACAAGGCAGTTTGGTCTCCCTTTACCTTAATGACCAGTTATGTCAAATGGACCTTGATGTCTCCTGCCTATGGGACTGCATTTCCCTGATCCAGTCATTTTCCTAGTCTCCTGGAGAGCTGTGTCAGTGCTCTGCCCATTCTTAATCCCCAGCCCTACCCCAATTTTTCACATCTGACAATTTTGCTTCTTTTATACTGAGAAAAGAAAAATACAAAGAAGATTGCTTCCAAAAGCTTCCATCCTTACATCTGTCCAATGAATTGAACCTGTGCAATGTATTGTTCCGGTTTTGTTTCGCTAGACTAAATATCTTGGCTCCTATATAAGATCAACACACCTGCATTTGCGACTGATTCCATTCTTTGTCATGCTCTCAAGGACAACATCTTGACAACATCTCTCTCTGCTCTTTTTTTCTTCTCTCTCTATCTTCTTACCTAATGATTATTATTCTCCACAAAGTACACCTCATTATTCCATCGACATTACTGACATTGCTAACTGCCTGATGTTATTCCCCTTCAAAAATAAAATTACCAACTGATACCCATTATTTTTACTGGCCCAATCAGTTCTCCTACCACACTAGTCCAACAAGATAATCTTAAGCATGGACAGGCGAACAGTTTATAGTACATTGCTCTTTCCTTTTAGGTGCTTTGGGAATGTTTGAATTGATCATATAGTGTACAGTATGAAGCATTAGAGCCAAATTAGATGACAAAGTTTAACTATTAGGTTGAAGCAGAGACCCAGACATCACTACTAGATATATCAAAAGGACACAGCTGTCCATTGTTTCTGCAAAGGATTCTAGTTTTGGTATCTGTAGGTGCCTGTATATATCCTTTCTATGACCTAGAATCCTTTTTTTTGTTGTTGCAGAATGCAACTATTCTTTTAGTGATTGCTTCCCTTCCAAAGTCCTTGGTAGTTAGTCCATGGGTTTTGGGTTGTGCTGATCACAAAGGAGATCACAGAAAAGCCTGTCATTTAGACCAGGTCAAGCAAATTCAGTCTCATGCTTTTTGCTGGTGAAATCAGAAAAGAAGGACACTTTTCTACCAGAGACAGCAAGCTAGTGGAACAGTCTAGAGCTTCTGGTGGCTATTTTTGCTACTGTATGAGAAGAGATACCTACTAATGAAATCAATTAGTCAAAAAGCTAATGAAAGACATATTGCTGAGGATTTTATTTGCGCATCTGGGCATCACTCTTTCTAAACCATTCTCCCTGAGTTTCCATTTGCTTTTGCCAATAGATTTCAAGTTTGAGTTGTTTCTGTCACTTACAGAAGAAAGAGTCCTGATGTCCTGATTAGCAGCTATAAAGATAGAATAGAAGAGAAATGGACAAGCTGAAGTGATAGAAGAGTGACTCCATGGCATGGTCTCTCTGTCTGAGAGGTGATCAAGAATTTTTGAGGCTCTACATGGTTTGTTGTCGTACACTAGAGAGTTGGGTTTTGATGTTTGGCAATATTTGTGTATATTAACACTTGGAAGAAAAAAGTATATACATGGACACCAAATAGTAGACTTTACTAACCCATATAGCCAACTGTTTTCTCAACCTCCATTTCTAACATTTTGAGAATCTCCCCCCTCCCCAATTTTCAGAGGATCCACCATTCCATCACATAAATTGTTGCTGCAAGAGCTGATAATTGTACAGGCTACTGCCTATTGATTTAGGGGAAAGAGACTAAATAAGTCTGAGCTAATTATTATCCCTTCTGGAAAGTCTATTCTTTTAGTCAGTGTTGATAGGTCAATGATTGACTCCCAGAACTAGTTAAAGATGTTTTCCTGGGAATTTAAAACTTGGAATTAGTCAGAGAAAATAATAATAATAATAATAGTAATTATAATTATAATAATTATTATTATTTTATAGCTGCACTGAAATATGTACATCTTATGTGCAATATGCTGCCCTATTTCAGCATATAGATAGGGGGCAGGTTGAGAAGCGTGGTGGAGAAGGTATGCAGAAACAAGCCAAGGAAAGAATAAAATGACTTCCTTGCCTCTCCACAAGACCTAGGACTCCAGCTTTATTCTTGAGGTCTTGAAATGGGAGTCCATAACATTTCTCAATCCTTTACATAAATCCATTTATTTATTTTTTCTTAAATGTTAGTTAGATTTCTGGTATTTTGACCAAATATAGACCTAGTTGTGGGGCAGTTTATTGTTTGTCAGTAAATTATGTAATGTACTAAGCTGATAGGTACAGAAACTCAAGTAGAAACTGTATCTACATTTCAAAAAGACATTTGTTCCAATTTTTCATAATGTCTTTATGCTCAAGAGGAAAACTATGGAATAATTTAAATCAGGTAAGTGTATTTTTACTATTTCTGTAGTAGTGAGAGAACAGTGCCTATTAATGATATTTTTAGACAGTTTCCAGCCTTATGTTACAGGGCTCCACCCTCAACTTTGTTCTTGTCAACAGTTTTTATATTAATAATGAAATGAAGATACTGATGGCATGCTTATCAAAAGCAAACACAACATCAATGTGGGAGGGATAGAAAAGTATAGGTTGCT
This sequence comes from Smutsia gigantea, assembly GCA_032199065.1. NCBI lineage: Eukaryota > Metazoa > Chordata > Mammalia > Pholidota > Manidae > Smutsia > Smutsia gigantea. The sequence continues at coordinate 108,071 of JAVSCE010021475.1, forward strand.
TGGATTAGAGCTTAAAAAATAGTCTATTAAAAATGACATTAAAATTTAACAGAGATCATTGCAAACCCTGAAAAAATGCTCCCAAAAAACAATCCCAAGAGACAAGGAAAAGGTAGGAATAACCACATCAAAACAGTGGAATATGTAATAAAAGTATTAATTATTTTGGTTAGAACTAAGCTCATTTAGTTCAGCAATATGGTAAATCTATTGGAAAAGCTAAAGCCGTATTAATAAAAGCATTGTGCCTAGAACTGTTATTGGAAATACAGAAAAGTTTAAATAGCAGGTTAACAAACTGCAGCACATCTGGAGAACACTCTGATTCATGAATTTATAGGAAATACTGCATGCTTATGACTAACAGTTGAAATAGTCACTGGTTTTGTGAAGAATTAAGGTGGGAAGTGGGGAGGAAAGTATGAACTTCTTGGTTATATTCCAATACATAAAAGACATCTGTATGGAGGGAATTGTACATATTATTATTATATTTATTAAGTTGTAATGGTATTTAAATATAGATGTTTTTTGAGTAGCAGTTAGAAAGAAGTGGAAGGAGAAAAGTTCAACCCATATGACAAAGATATATCTGAGAGTTGGAGGTGTCTGAAAAGAGAAAATGAGATAGAAAAAATTGTGAATTATCTATTTTGCTGTTGAAGCAGAGACAGTAGGAATACCAAGAGAAAGCGATAGTGAGGATTCCTGAATCATATGTAAGTTCATTATATGATTTCTATTTCCTAATACCATGATGCCTATCAGTTTCACTATACTGATTACACATAGGTTTTAATACATAGCTTTGTATGATGTCACTTGATGTTAATTTGATTTTTGAGAAGTCAATATTGCAAGACACAAGATGATTTTCAGAGCCTAAGTGAGTCAACTCACAAATATGATCACAATACATCTTTATCAATGGAGACTATTTCATTAAAAAAAAAATGTAATTATAAATCTGACTTGTTTATCCATTTACCCCCTTGAGGTCTACTGTAATCATTGAATACACATTTAAAAAAATATTTAAACTAAAAACACAAAAAGAAAGGGGAGAACAAATTAGTAAAATGATATAATACAGGCTTGAAGGATAGGAACATTTAACAGAGGGAATAGTCAAAATCTAAGGATCTGAGGAAGGGGATACACATGGGGCTCCCCCAGTATGTTCCCAAGTCTCTGGCAGTCTCTGTGACTGGAATCACTATGTGAGCCAGTATTTTAGTTAAGGTTCTCCAGAGAAACAGAATCAAAATATAGAAAGAGATTTATCATATAGAGAATTGGCTCATGTGATTATGGAGGCTGGCAAGTCTCAACCTGCAGTGAGGGCCAACAGATGGAGACTCAGAAGAGCAGCTGGAGGAGTTCCCTCCAAAAGCCAGAAGCCTGAAGACACAGGAGAGCTGATGTTGTAAATGAAGTCTGAAGGCAGTCTCCTGGGGAATTCCCTTTTGCTGGGGGGGGCTGGTGTTTTTGTTCTATTCAAACCTTCATCTGATTGGATGAGGCCCACCAGCATTATGGAGGGCACTGCTTTACTCAAAGTTCACTGACTTAAATGGAACTCTGAGCACCAAAACACCCCTCGATAGACACATAAAATTAACTGTACAACTGGTAAGGTGGGATGGCCACAGGCCAGAAGATAGGGAAAATAAATTATTAAAAGTTTATACAAAAGACAATTGCAGGCCCATGCCTAGCCACCTCTTCCTCACAGCTTGATGATCTTTTTACCGACCCTGAAGATTTTTGCTATTATTAATTAAATAACTAATGAATTAATTAACTTAAAATGATTCTGACAGGAATTGGAAAAGGGGACAGAAGAAAGCAAAGGATGTCTTGCTTTAAAAAATGATCATTATGGTTCCATATCCTTTGTGTGTGACTTGCGTTTTTTCTTGATATGGGCTTTATTTTTATTTTTTGCCATCAAATCTGTTATGAATTCAATAGACTTTTTCAATTTGAAAATCACTATCTTCTAGTTCTAGAAAGTGTTATTTTATTATCTCTTTGTTATATCCTTCTCCTTAATGTACTCAGTTTTCTTTACTTCAAAATATTGATGCCATATGCAGAACTGGATTGCTCTTCTAATCATTTTAATGTTTCTCTCCAATTCTCCACCTCTGTTTTAGGTGAGAGGTAGTAGTCTACTTTGCTGAGATACCCAAAATGAAAATATCATCCTCCAGTAGCAAATCTTTGTTTCTCTCCTACTTTCCAACTCATTGCTGTTGTTTTTCTAAGTTCAGCAGGCAATGCTATCTTTTCTTTGCATCAGTCTTAGTTACATAATATGATTTCAAAATCCTTCTTTAGGTGATATCTCTTAAATTTTTTCCCAATTATTTCTTGAATTTAAACATTTCTACCATCCTATTTTTTATTTCCATTGGCTTTTCTTTGTTCTCTGAATGTTCTTTTGTATAGTACTCTGTTCTTTTCCTATGGATGGAATAACATTTCTGCCTTTTTAAGGATATCAATTATTAGGTTTTAGAAGGGTTTTTTTTGCTGTTTTTACAGATTCATTTTTTAATGAGTTTATTTAGTTGTATATTTGATTGAATTCTGTCTTCAGATTGTATGCTTTTTTCAATTGATTGCTGATCCTTGGCTTTCTGTTCACATTTGAGAATAAGATTAATAAAAATACAAGCTATATTAGTGGGTTGGAATTACTGACTGATGTTTGAGGATTATCTACTGGATAAATGGGCATTCTATTGAGATTTCCCAAAATGTCAGTATTAATGGGTAATTTTTCTTGTGCTAGATGCTCATATTTAATCTGGGTTTTTTTATTATTAAAAAAATTTTTTTTTAATCTGGGTTTTAAAAGTCTTACTATGAGCATCCTAAGTGCTGGTTTGAAAAAAAAAAGCTTAGATTTTCCCCATTGTGTGTGTAGAAATTCTTGAGTTCCCCTTCTATTGAGCAGATTCTTCACTCTGCACTCTGCACTCTGCACTGTGGCTTTAAGTCCTTCTGATAAAACTTCACCAGAAAGGACATTTCTTGTCTTGGGGAAGAGAATGGCCTGACTTCATGGGTTGGGTGTAAGTTTCTAATACTGCACTTGCTCATTCTGTAATATTTCAATAAACTATCTTATTTTTTAGCTGCACCAATATTCACATCTCCAGAAATACTGTTTTTCTTAGTTCCTGAGTCTATCCAAGGTACAGAAGTGAGTCACTTCGTTTTATATTGGTGGCAATGCTTCAGATTTGCCTGCTCTGATGTCAATATCTTCTTCTATATCTAATTTTCAGTTTCAAAACATTGCTGGCTCTGCCATTTATTATTATCTCACCTCTTATTTGCTCAATGTCCTTTAATGGTTTAATGGAGCTTTTCTGGAGTTTGCTGAAATAAACTTATGTGTTCTTTTTGCCATATTTAACTGACAAGGCAAAATAGAATTTAAAAAGAAATCTCAAGAAAGAACCAGTTAAAATATTTGAAAGTAATTGTTTTTCCACATAGAGTCTGGGGTTATGTGGAGCGTAATATTGCTGTTGACTATAGAAGCCTGTTAGTAGAGATGGCAATATTTTTTTCAAATTGTATAAATATGTTATTTTAATAGAAGTATTAAATGATTTAAGAAAATGAAAACTAGTATTTTAATTTTTAAAATTTTACTCCTTGAAGTGTGTATATTTTCATTTTAGTTATCAGAAACATGGTTGGAAAATAAAATGGTGTTTATTTTTAACAATATGCTTTAAAAAGTCACTCCTTTAATACTAATTTTTGAGTAATCAGGTAAGGAGCATAGTAGTACAAATTTTCAGGTGGTCTTAGAGAGGAAAGGATTTCAACTTACTGATTTCACTCCCCCCTCATTATATTGGTATGTAAAATTTAGCATTGAGGGTTTTAATGGAATGGTTTTGGAAATTATTGGAAAATTTATACACACAAAAATATATACTCTAGGACTTCAAATCAAGTCTTTCTGAGAGTGCCTGGTTAGATATTTACATCTCTCTCCCTATGTTGCTTGCTTGAGGTCTAATCTGAGTATTCCAGTGAAAAAGGTAACTAACTAGACTTCGGTTTTTGCATTTGTAAATTGACAACTCACTGTAGATTCAATGTGTTTCAACAGTTTAGCTTTTCTCAGTTTTATGAAATATAACTCACATACACAACTGTATAAATTCAAGGTGTACAGCACAGAGGCTTGACTTAAAATGTAGTTAAATGATTACAATGCATTTAGTTAACATCCATTTTCCTAATGAGGTCTGTCTTGGTTTCTGTGGTTCAGGGTGGTGCTCCAGCCTCACCCTTGTTTTTGAGGATTTTCTAATGGTGTCCTTCTTGTCTGTAAATGGCTGTTGCTCTTCTTGTGATGGGGAGTGAAGTCAGGAATGACCTATGTTACCATCCTGGTGACAACACTCTCTTCAAGAATAGCTTTGTGTCTTTCCCAAATATCAGAATATGACTTGTTAAAAAAAATTGAATGATTGGTTTTACTTTTAAATGTTCAGTTAGCATGAAATGCCCCAGAGATCACTTAGCAGACACAATCAGATCTGAAGACTTTCAAATATACTGGGGGCCTTGAGAGGCATGCTCACCTGCTCATGAGATGGCATACTTCCAAAGACTTTTTAATCAGCAAATTAATCAATAAGGCAACTACCTAACCCAGACAGAGAGCCAATATGTACAGGCACATGTCATTTTATTGTGCTTTGCTTTATTGCACTTTGTGCATATTGTGTTTTTTATAAATTGAAAATTTGTGGCAACCCCACATCAAGCAAGTCTATCAGTGGCATTTTTTCCAACAGTTGTTCACTTATGTCCCTGTGTCACATTTGGTGATTCTGGCAATATTTCAAAGATTTTTGTTATTATTAATTTGTTATGATGACCTGTGATCAGGGAGTACAATTTACTGAAAGTTCAGATGATGACTAGCATTTTTTAGTAATAAAGTATTTTAAAATTAAGATACGTATGTATATATATTTATATATAATGTCATTATACATTTAATAGACTACAGGATCATGTAAGCATAACTTTTATATGTGCAGGAAAACCAAAAAATTCATCAGATTCTTTATTATCATATTTGCTTTATTGCAGTGGTCTGGAACTGGACCTGCAACATCTCCAAGGTATGTCACACATATTGTTTTCACAAAGTTCTTTGAAAATAATTTCATTCCTATTCTAGGAAAATGTATTCTCAGATTGGCCCAGGTACTGTCTTTCAGTGCAGTATGTAATGTGATTTGGTCAAATTGCCCCGGTATATTTGCATTCTCCTCTTACTCTTCCTACCATTCTTTTCTTCTTTCTTTTCTGTTTGCTCTGTTTGAACATCCCATCACTTTCCATCTCTATTTAACAGACATAGCTTAAACAGTAGGGTGTATATTTTTTCTTAGTGAGAAGAGAATATTCTCAATTTCTAATCGAAAATCTGGTCAAACAGGAGGCCCAAGCAATATGAGTCAAGTCTTCAGCAATTTAGACAGACCCCAACAAGTGATGTGACCTTTCTCTTTGTTGGAAGGATGGTATGTTTGGAGAAAGACTGCACATTATTCTCCCAGTGAGAAAATAGCATGTATATAAGGTAGCAATTATTTTAACATGCATTCCAAACTGCTATCATAACTTCCAATAAATGTATTGCACTTACATTCAAATCACTGAAATACAGGTTGGATTATTTCCAGTGAATGATAGATGAATATATTTCTATATTTGAAAGTGTGTGGAGGAGTGATTTTCTGGGAATTTTGTAGTATGGTTACATTTTTAAAAGGTTAATTTATAGTGATTTTCAAAATTATGAACAGGTGCTGGAAAAATGTAGTTTCAGACTATAAAGGAATATTCTCATTAAAATTTTGAGAAGCATGTCATATTGATTTGATATTTAAAATGAATTATTAAAGGTATTTGTATAGCATCACAGACCCTATCCTTATGCCTAATCTGATTTTAGGCTCTCCTGACTTAACTTTATACAGAAAAAAAAACCCCAAACAACAACTCAATCCAGTTTGTTCAAAGGGTAGGTTCTGAAAACATGGGGGTCTTAAGACTGAATATGATTTTATATGTAGTATCTGTAGTCATTAAATTGCACATTACATTTTAGAATTTGCCTTATTTTTAAAAATCTACACTATACGTGGATATATTTCCTTTTAAGTTGATTTTATCCAGAAGCACAACTACATATGCTGTTTCTGCCAAGTCTAAGGTTGCTCTATTTTATATGTGAAAATTCATTTCTTAAGATTTATTATTATGTCCATGGATATATTTAAAACAATCTAACTTGAAAATAGTAAGAGTGTCTTAAGACATAAATACACTTTTGATCATCTTGTTTGGCTTCCATTTTGAAGAGGGCACTGCATCATAATCACCAAAGAACACTCACTCTAAATGGTCAGACTGTGCAAGGGACTTTAGTTACTCAGCTAAAGTAAGTGTTCTTAGAGACAATGAGAGATAAAGATATTTTTTAAAATGATTTGTTAGAAGTTTCTAAAATGATTTATGAATTTAATATTTAGTTTTAAAAGTTCTAATTACCCAAAAATATATATGAATTGGAACTCTAGTTATTTTTAAATGAATTTTTAACTGCTCAGAGTCACCAGAGAATGTTAAAGAACAACTTCAAAACTTGAAATAATATACTTAGTATGATTGAATGTTTTTTTTGTTTGTTAATTTTGTATCCATAATTCTAAGGCACAGATACTGAAATAGACTATAACAGTGGTTTACTGCTCACATGGTCTCTAGAGTTTTAAATTCCGATTGCACCTATAAAAAGGGGTAATTAGTCCCTTCTGTTTTATTGCTGTTAAGGGAAAGAAAGCTGTTTCAGTTAACTGCCAGCTAGATACTACTCTAGATTAAAATCTTGGTATCAGTAACTTATTATTCCTTTCAAATTCCAAGTTGAGAGTTCTAAAAAAGTGAGAAATGTCAGCTTCTTAAATATTATGGTCTATTAGTTATTTCACAGCAGTGAAGTTTATTGGTGCAGTTATTTGACAGATAGGAATATCATTCTTTATAAAATTGTGTGTAGTGGAGACAAGGTTAATACTAATTTAATATGCATTAATGATATGATTGAGTGCATTCAAAGATGAGAGAGCTGTGATCTTAGGAAAATGGCATATTCTGGCTTGTTTAAAAATCTGAAAATGAGAACATGCTCAAAGCATGTATTTCTTCATGCATCCAGTACTGTTGGCAAGTTAAAAATATATGATTATAATTATTTTTCATTAATGTGTGCATTATTTTGACAGTAACTTCTCATACAAGGACCTGACTCTAGAAAAGAATTCCATTCCTTCCTAACTACAAATGTGGCTACAATATAAAAAGAATACTAAACACTTAATTTTAATAAAAAGCACAGAATAGGTGTTCTAGCTTACAAAATAATTTTCAAACATATGAAGAAAATGAATGTCAAATGTTAGCTTAATTATTTTTAAACTTATCTTTAATGCCTTATAAGCAATGTAGTTAATTCACAGAGGATTTTGGTTAATTCTGCATAACCTTTCCCATTTTAGAGATGTAAAAACAGAAAATCCTTAGGAAGTTATACAAATTGAAATGATCGACATGTCACATAAACAATGGCATTAGCATTTATTTGTAGATGAATTATATTAATGGTTATAATTAGGATAATTGGAGCTTTGGCATTGCTATAATGGTAGTCTGCTTGTAATGTTTTAGTCTGTGCTTTAATTCTGCCAATATGAAATGGAGGAAAATGTCAATACTAAGAACAAAGCAGAATTTGCATAGGAATGGAAACAGCTACATCATGACAAACGGATCTTGATTTAGCTAAGAGCTGAATAATGTCATGAGTTTTTGTACTCAGAAGTTTATTTTTTAAATCCATATATACCATGAAAGATTGATGAAGACAGCTGCATTTTTAATTCAAATAAGATCAGCTGTTTGGCAGAGGAGGCAGAGAAAAGAAAAATTGCTACAACGATGTAAGTGAAGTGAGAAAAATCAAAGACAAAGTGAAGCATAATGAAATCATCAAGCAAAATACACATTAAATGTAACTTCATTCATTTCAGAAAGAAAGTTTGTCTAATTTGCTTTTCAGCGTGCCCAGTATAGTTCATACAAAAAAGATGAAAATTTCCCTAAATAAATATCCCTCAATGAGGACATAAGAAAATTATGCATAAAAAATTTCAGTAATTATTTAAGGAACATAGTCCTTCAATTGTGTTGGTCAGCATTATGCGGTATTTTAGGCTATGAGTTTTTATTTCACCTTTTACGACAAAATCTCCACCTAGTGTCCTAATTCTTACTTAGTTTCCCAAAGTTTCCTTTCCTACTTTACCTGACCCAGAACGGAAGAGCTCAAATGATCAGATATCTACAATAATTATTGACAGATGCCCTCTACTTTTACGTTGCCTGGATTTTGCCTACTATTTACTGACAGATTCTGTGTCCCATACCACTTTACCTACCCATCCATGTGGCAGTTGGATCCTGTCATTGATCTGCTCATTGCTAACTATCTCATCTGAAAGCTCAAGTATTGCTAAAGCTGACTGCCAAATTGCCTTTTTCAGCCACTTCTGTTAGATTCATGGATCGCCTTTCCTGTCCCGTTGGAAGGTTCTTACTCTGCCTTCAGAAGCTTGCTTGGCTCCGTTGCTTAAAGAAATTTAATCCTATCACTAATATTCATTCAACACTTAATGGTCTTACTTACTGGTTTCTTTTTTAAGCAGTTGTACGTGCTTGTTATATCATGATACAAAAAACACACATAGTACTTATTTACCTGGACCTTAGAGTTTAGTGGGCTGTAATGGATTACACACATATAAATAGATAACTACGTATGTAATTAAGATTTCAATGTGATTAAAAGAAACAATCAGGATTTAGTGTTAGAGACTAACAAAGAATCTAATTAGGGAGAAACTTAGCAAGAATTATTGAAGAGTTAGCTATTTCACAATATCACTACTATTATTAAAATAAATACTAAGGGAATAATGAAAGACAATTTATTGAAATAAAACTAATAATTATCCTTTATTAAGTGGTTAAAATATACTATACTCCATTCTACATGCTTTACATATATTATTTATTCCTTATGACAAATCTTTGAGGTAGATGATATTAGTCCCACTGTGGGTCAAATCGCAATATTTCCAGAATCTCTCGCCTGGCCTCAGTCCATCTCCATATCAACAGGTGTTCACAGAGAATGGGGAGAAGCTGTTGTCCCCTTAGCCCAGCCATGATGGGGAGAGACATGGATGAGTGGAAGGAGACAAATGGAGCTGGGATGCTTGTGAGCAGTAAATGGGTTTCTCCAGCTTTGTTTTTCCCTGTGAGTGATGTCAGCTTCATGGGTTTCCCAGCCCCGGGTTGGGAACACACTTTCCCCCAGACTTACACCTGGTTTAGTCGGCAAAATCTCTGAACCCAAAATCTGTCCTCATGAGTGTGATGTTTGGGCAGTCAGCCCCAAAAGATGGTGTGGAGATACTGAAAACACCCCTGTGGGTAGTGGGGGCCACCCAGCGGCTGGTGTGGATAGAGGTCCCCCAGTGCATGGTGCAGCTTCACCCAGAAGCCCTCCATCTGTGCGGCTTCCACTTCGGGAAACCCTAGCAGGAAATTGGTCTAGGATAAACCGCCTCCAAGAGGAGTGGGTCCCTCCTCAGAATTGGGGAAGGGTGGAGACTCCGGAATCTATGGAATTGGCCTTCCATGAGGTAGGAGACTGCTTAGGGGCCCTGAGTGGCTGTGTGTTAGCAGGGATTGTGGGGTTGTTGTTTCTTGAGTTAGTGGAAAGGGTTACCAAGGAGACAGATGCAACTTGGCATCACTTGGAGGATCTGCGCAATAAGCTGTGGGATGGCCTTAAGAAAAAGAGACAGTTATTGAGAACTGAGGTTGCTTTGCTGAAAGACATGTTAGCAGTGAGGGAGGAGGTGGCAGGAGAATCTGCATTGCAGGAGGCTGTGGGGGAAGGGGAGAAAGGAGTGTAGTGTCCTCAGCCCTGGAGATGGTAGAGGAGACCTCAGGGGAGGATAAAGGGGTGGGGAAGAGGGCCAATCTGCTGCACAGGCCACTGCCTGCGGCACCAGCACCTCTTATATTGAAGGCCTGCCCTGTTGTAATTAAGAAAATAAAAACAAAACAACCAAGGGCTCCTTAGGGGGAGGAGCTGCCCCTCTCCATGTTATGGAGCAATCCATGCTCCTCTCTATGCCCAGGATGGGCTGGTGGACATGAGCATCTGGTTTCAGCAGAAGCCTTCGGATCATCTGCCTAAATGGCTTTTGATTCTTTGGGGTATGGGGGTTGAGACTGTTGTTTTGTCAGGCCCTGAAATAGCTAAACTGGCTCCATAACAACTCACCCTTCCCTCAGCAGTGGTTGCAAAGTGTCCATCATACTCCAGGGAATCATGCGTTTCTGGTTTGGCTGACAGCATCCATCAAGGCTGTTTGGTCTACTCAGGGTGATTTACCAACATTCCCCACTAGCTGGAAAATGTATGCAGAGCTCCAGCAGGTATTATGGAGTTGGGTATGAAAAATATCATCTATAATATGGACCCAGGGCCCTGATGAATTGTTCATGGTGGGAAAGAGAAATCTGTTGGTGCTTCCCCATGCCTCTTTGGGTCCCTAGTGACTATTCTTGTCCCCCACATAGGGCAACCAGTAAGCGAGGCTACTTGTACTTTACTTAGCACATCTGGAAAAGGTTGAAACAGTAAGGGCATGGAAGGAAGTATGGACTACGACTGAAAGGAGAGGTGCAAAGGGCCCTGTGAAGGTCTCAAGGACCCAGATGTGGGTTGATTTGATAAAGGCAGGAGTAGCGAAAGAAAAATTTGATGGACAGCCCAATAAGATTTTGTTGGAACTGTGACACCAATTAAAGCCAGAACAGCAGTTCCAGCTGCTGAGGTCCAGGACATGGAAGCCACAGTCAAAGCCCCATGTCCTGCCTGTGACCATGAAGAACTTCCTGAGGAACAGTACTCAGGCTCCACCTGGGCCCTCACCCCCACAGAAGGATGATTGGGCATTGTGGTTTGACTGGGGTGGGTCAAGGCCCCGTGTTGGGGGCCATTGTGGGGACCAGAGGCCACATGTAGAATTAACAATTCATTGGTCCCCTGTGAGTGTACAATGTGTCTGGCACTGGTTGACACAGGAGCTGAATGTTATCTGATTTATGGCAACCTGAGATTTTTCCTGGGATCCCTGGTGTGATAGATGGCTATGGGGGTAAGACAATTAGAGTGAAGAAAGCCCAAATCCCATTGAGGATAGAGCATTTACCCTCAAAGGAATATCCTGTGTACATTTCTCCCATCCGTGAATATATTTTGTGGGTGGATACCCTGCAGTACTTGTGGTTACAGACCACTGCAGCTGAGTTCAGACTGAGGATACATGTGGTAAAGGCAGTTTGGAGGCGACATACTAAGCACCCACCTGTAGCTCTGACTATACGTTGGTGGGTGACAAATACTAAGCATTATTAATTGCTTGGGGGACACAAGGAAATTGGAGAAAGTGCACAGGAATTAGAGAAGGTGGGCATCATAAAGCCCACTCACAGTCCTTTTAAATACCCAGTATGGCCAGTAAAAAAGCTGGAGAGCTCCTGGCATATGACCAAGGATTACAGGGAGTTGAATAAAGTCACACCCCTTTTGCATGCTGCTGTCCCCTCTATAGCAGCTCTTATGGACACCCTCATTCATGAGCTAGGGACATATCATTATGTTGTGGACCTTGTAAATGCTTTCTTCTTCACTGACATAGCACAGGAAGTCAGGAACAGTTTGCCTTCACGTGGGAAGCTGGCAGTGAACATTCACTGTCCTTCCACAGAGATACCTCCACAGTCCCACCATTTGTCACAGACTTATAGTCCAGGACTTGGCCACATGGAAGAAACCACAAATGGTGCAACTGAATCACTACACAGATGATATTATGCTCACGTCTGATTCTCTTAAAGATTTAAAAGGGGCAGATCCTAGATTGCTGCAACATCTGCAGGAGAAAGGATGGGCTCTAAACAGCACCAAGGTTCAGGGACCTGGTTTGTCAGTAAAGTTCTTGGGGGTTGTCTGGTCGAGTAAAACTAAAGTTATGCCAGCAGCAGTCATAGACAAGTCCCAGACTTTCCACACCCCTACCACTGTGGCAGGACTACAAGAGTTTTGGGGTGTTTTGGGCTACTGAAGAGTATTTATCCTGCACTTGACACAAATTCTGAAGCCCTTATATCGATTGGTACAAAGGACTTCAGGTGGGACTGGGATGAAACATGCAGCTGCTTTTACTGCTGCTAAGCAAGCAGTCAAGGTCATATAGGCCTTGAGTGTAATGGTCTCATCAAAGCCTGTGAGCTAGATATTCATGTAATTGAGAATGGTTATGGATCAGACCTCTGGCAGAGGCTTGAATGGACCTACCAACCTATTGGATCTAATTATAACTGCAGAAAGGAGCAAAGATCCGGTACACCTTGATAGAAAAGCAACTAGCTGCTGTGTACCATGCCTTGCTGGCTATGGAGCCCATCACCAGAACAGCTCTGACCAAGGTAATAACCACCTATCCCACTGCAGGGTGGATGTGAGGCTGGACTCAAAGGCCATGGAGTGGCATGGCATAGACACCTACACTGGCCAAATGGGGCGCATATTTACAGTAGTGTAGCACTTTCTCCACTATCCCCTTAAGTGGAACTCCAACACTTATTGAGGCCAGTGACCTATACCAGTGGAAAGCAGGAAGAACTTGCTTTTGAGCCATTGGTAGCCTAGAGTCCTTATCAGGAGGGAAAAGCCCCTATACCTGAAGATGCTTGGTGTACAGACAGCTCCTGTCATGGTCAGTCCCCAAAGTGAAGGGCTATGGCTTTCCATCCTAAGACAGAGACAATATGGATGGAGGATGGAGAGGGAAGAGCAGTCAATGGGCTGAGTTGTGGACAGTATGGCTCGTGATGACCCAGGAGCCCTCCTCTATAGTTGTGTTCACTGACAGCTGGGCCGTCTATCAGGGCTTGACCTTGTGGCTACCAACATGGTACCATGTAACCTGGATGACTGGTTACTCATCCTTTTGGGGGCAGGAGTTGTGGCAAAACCTATGGGCCTCTGGTCAGACTAAGACAGTTACCATATATCATGTGACTGGCCATTTGCCTTTGGCATCTCCAGGGAATGATGAAGCAGACACGTTGGACCAGGTGCTTTGGCTTGAAGGAAAGACTGCCTCTGATATAATCCAATGATTATATCAGCATTTTTTTGCACACAGGGCAATAGACAATGTGGGCTGTAGCCTGTCTGTGGGGCTTGCCATTGACCTTTGAAGAAGTCAGCAGAGCCCAGAAGGAGTGCCTTGTGGGCTCTAAGAGGGACTTACACCAAGTCCCACAATAACATGGGACAATAGTAAAGGGGCTGATACCCCTTGTCAGGTGTCAGATGACTATATTGGGCATCTGCCCATATCAGAAGGATATCGGTATGCCATGACTTGTGTGGACACAGCTGTTAGGCTTTTGGTTGCCTTTCTTGCAGATCATGAATATCATAAAATGACCAAAGGGACCCTGAGCTTCTCTTTGGAGCCTATGGCCAGTTGCAGGTGACTGAGAGTGATCAGGTCACCCATTTTACTGGACATGTGTTACAAGAATGGATGCAGCAATTAGGAATAAAGTGGAAGTTTCATGTATCATATAACCCTACTGGGGAGACATGAAAGAGAGGTGCAATGGTTTGTTGAAATCTGGCCTGAGGTTGGACACCAATAATTCACGGGGCTGGTCAGTTCCCTTATGGACAGTGCTATGGCGTTTGAATGAGAAAACCCAGAAAGGAGCCTTGAGCCCTGTGGACATGCTACCACACATTGCTGCCTCTCCTCTACACCTGTATGTGCAAACCAAAGAGGAGTTATTGAAGCCAGCCACAGGGAGTGGGTTGAAAGTCTGGTATACTAGACCAGGATGAGATACCATTCCTGCTGCTGTCCTATCATAGGACCACTCTCTTGCATGCATCCTACCTGACGGATAAGATTTGCCTATGCTGGTATCATTAAAACGTATCTTATCACCCTTGAGGTTATTTTCTTCTACAGTCTTTGTGACTTGGACCCCCCCCCCCCCATCCTAGTTGCAGCTACTTCTTGCTACTTCATGTTGAAGCTCCCTACCAGTTTTATTGCTGTTGTTTTTGTATGTTATTAGTCTGGTCACAATGCTCCAGTTTTCTCACACAGGGGCCATTGTGGAAGATGGAGATTAAGTAGATTGTAAGGCGAGATTTCTGGAGGGGTGGGCTGTGGTAAAATTGTAATATTTCTAAAGTCGCTCACCTGGCCTTAGTCCATCTCCATATCAGTAAGTGTTTACAAGGGGTGGGGAGAAGCTGTTCTCCCCTCAGCCTAGCCAGGACAGGGCAAGACATGGGCAAGTAGGTGTAGATGAACAGAGCCAGGATTCTTGTTAGCAATAACTGGGTTTCTCCCACTCTAGTTTTCCCTTTACACATTTCAGTGTCACAGATTTCCCTGGTTTATTTGCCCCTGGCTGGGAACACACTTTCCTCCTGGAATTACACCCATTTACAGGTGAAGAAGATGCAATACAGAGATAGATTGAACTTCTCAATGCCATGCTGGTAATGAAAGGTTTTGTTTGCTATTAGATTGTAGGTGGTTTGGGTTCAGTGCCCATACTATAACCGTAATGTTATACCACCTATCAAGGTGCTGAGACCAAAAATCTCATCTAAATTGAAAAGTGGAAAAAATAATACAAACCAAACTAATGTTCTAAAAAGAGGGAAAACACGTGTGGTGACAGTCATTTGGAACAAAGCTGAAGGGTAGTGACTATTGTCACGGGCAAAGTAACTCAAGCTGAGGGCTGTCATGTACAGGGATAAATAAATATAGGGTTTTAAAGGCAAAGGGAAGTCATGAGAACATTCCTTATACACCATTTACCTGATCCAGTTCAGTGACCTGATCCTTTCTTGTTTGTTTTGTGCTTTGCTTTGTTTAATTAATTTTCTTGATGTTACGCAGAAAATTAATTGGAATGGAGCAGCAAGAGAGGAAGTGAGGATTCCCTTTTGGGATCATTGCTGGAGTTCAAGAGAAAGAGAGTGATGATTTGCACTAAGATTGTAGCAGCAGAAACTGAGACAGCTGAATTGCGTGGAGACACATTTACAAAAAATTTTTCCTTGAAATATAGTTGATATGCAATATTTTATTAGCTTCAGGTGTAAAACATAGTGATTTAGTAATTATATACATTATTAGATGCTCACGAAGATAAGTGTGAGCTATCTGGCAACATATAAAGATATTAAAATATTATTGATTATATTTCTTACGTGTACTTTCATCCTCGTGACTAAGTCATTTTATAATTGGATGTTTGTACCTCTTTATCTCTTTTACCTGTTTCATCCATCCTCTCCCCATGACAACCACCAGAGTATTCTCTGTGTTTATGAGTTTCTGTTTTGCTTGCTTGTTCATTTATTATTATATGTTCTTCATGTAAGTGGACTCATATATATTAGAGATAATATATATGTAGGATATGTGGGAGGCTGAGAAATGAAGGCTAATGCCAAATTTTCTGGCAGGCTGAAGTTCTATTCTAAATAGGTACAGAAATATGAAAATTTAATATTAACTATGTCAGGCCACTAAACATTCTGGATTTTAAACAAATGATTTGCTAACTAGGTCAGCATGATAGCTGGATAATGCACTTATTAATAGATGAAACTTCTGAATCCTTTTCTGAAAAATGAAGAATCAATAACATAATAGAAAGGTGAAGAATTATGAATAAATAAAACAATACTGTAAATTACATTTTTTCAAATTTTCTCTTATTAAGGTGTACTTATATTAAAATAAATGTTACAAATATTAAGGACATAAAAGCATAATTAGTAGCATGATTAAATAATCAATCATTCCAGATTCACTTGACAGATTTAAATACAAGCACAAAATTAGTGGAGGAAAGAAACAGAGCAGCTGTCACATATTTGGACTCTGGGAAAGTATTTTATGCTGCCTCCAAAGCTTTTGCTGCACAATTAATTTTTTTTTTGGTATCGTTAATCTACAATTACAGGTGCAACATTATGGTTACTAAACTCCCCACTTCATCAGGTCCCCCTGACATACCCCATTACAGTCACTGTCCATCAGCATAGTGAGATGCTATAGAATCACTACTTGTCTTCTCTGAGTTGTACGGCCCTCCCCGTACTCCTCCACATTATGTCTACTAATCGTAATGTCCCTTTTTACCCCTTGTCCCTCCTTTTCCACATATCCTCCCCAGTCCCTTTCCCTTTGGTAACTGTTAGTCCATTCTTGGGTTCTGTGAGTCTGCTGCTGTTTTGTTCCTTCAGTTTTTTTCTTTGTTCTTATACTCCACATATGAGTGAAATCATTTGATACCTGTCTTTTGCCGCCTGGCTTATTTCACTGAGCATAATACCCTCTAGCTCCATCCATGCTGTTGCAAATGTCTGGATTTGTTTTCTTCTTATGGCTGAATAATATTCCATTGTGTGTATGTCCCACATCTTCTTTATCCATTCATCTACTGATATAAACTTAGATTGCTTCCATTTCTTGGCTATTATAAATAGTGCTGTGATAAACATAGGGGTGCACATGTCTTTTTAAAACTGGGCTGCTGCATTCTTAGGGTAAATTCCTAGGAGTGGGATTCCTGGGTCATTTGATATTTCTATTTTGAGTTTTTTGAGGAACCTCCATACTGCTTTCCACAATGGTTGAACTAATTTGCATTCCCACCCAGCAGTGTAGGAGGGTTCCCCTTTCTCCACATCCTCACCAACATTTGCTGTTGTTTGTGTTTTAGATGTCATCTTTTCATGTGCCTGTTGGCCATCTGAATTTCTTCTTTGGAGAAGTGTCTATTCAGATCCTCTGCCCATTTTTTAATTGGATTATTTGCTTTTTGTTTGTTGAGGTGCATGAGTTCTTTATATATTTTGGATGTCAACACCTTATCGGATATGTCATTTATGAATATATTCTCCCACACTGTAGGTGTCTTTTTGTTCTACTGATGGTGTCCTTTGCTGTACAGAAGCTTTCAGCTTGATATAGTCCCACTTGTTCATTTTTGCTTTTGTTTCCCTTGCCCGGGGAGATATGTTCATGAAGAAGTTGCTCATGTTTATGTCCAAGAGATTTTTGCCTATGTTTTTTTCTAAGAGTTTTATGGTTTCATGACTTACATTCAGGTCTTCGATCCATTTTGAGTTTACTTTTGTGTATGGGGTTAGACAGTAATCCAGTTTCATTCTCTTACATGTAGCTGTCCAGTTTTGCCAACACCAGCTGTTGAAGAGGCTGTCATTTCCCCATTGTAAATCCATGGCTCCCTTATCATATTTTAATTGACTGTATATGTTTTGGTTTATGTCTGGACTCTCTATTCTGTTCCACTGGTCTGTGGGCCTGTTTTTGTGCCAGTACCAGATTGTCTTGATTACTGTAGCTTTGTAGTAGAGCTTGAAGTCTGGGAGTGTAATTCCTCCTGTTTTATTCTTCCTTCTCAGGATTGCTTTGGCTATTCGGGGCCTTTTGTGGTTCCATATGAATTTTAGAACTATTTGTTCCAGTTCATTGAAGAATGCTATTGGTAGTTTGATAGGGATTGCATTGAATCTGTAGATTGCTTTAGGTAGTATAGCCATTTTGACAATATTTATTCTTCCTAGCCAAGAGCATGGGATGAATTTCCATTTGTTAGTGTCCTCTTTAATTTCTCTTTGGAGTGTCTTGTAGTTTTCAGGGTATGGGTCTTTCACTTCCTTCATTAGGTTTATTCCTAGGTATTTTATTCTTTTTGATGCAATTGTGAATGGAATTGTTTTTCTGATTTCTCTTTCTGTTAGTTCATCATTAGTGTATAGGAAAACAACAGATTTCTGTGTTAATTTTGTATCCTGCAACTTTGCTGAATTCAGATATTAGTTCTAGTAGTTTTGGAGTGGAGTCTTTAGGGCGTTTTATGTACAATATCATGTCATCTGCCAATAGTGACAATTTGACTTCTTCTTTACCAATCTAGATGCCTTGTATTTCTTTGTTTTGTCTGATTGCCCTGGCTAGGACCTCCAGTACTATATTGAATAACAGTGGGGAGTGTGGGCATCCCTGTCTTCATCCCAACCTTAGATGAAAAGTTTTCACCTTCTCGCTCTTAAGTATGATGTTAGCTATGGGTTTGTCATATATGGCCTTTATTATGTTGAGGTAGTTGCCCTCTATACTCATTTTGTTGAGAGTTTTTATCATGAATGGATGTTGAATTTTGTCAAATGCTTTTTCAGCATCTATGGAGATGATCATGTGGTTTTTGTTCTTCTTTTTGTTGATGTGGTGGATGATGTTGATGGATTTTCGAATGTTGTACCATCCTTGCATCCCTGAGATGAATCCCACTTGATCATGGTGTATGATCCTCTTGATGTATTTTTGAATTCATTTGCTAAATTTTGCTGAGTATTTTTGCATCTATTTTCATCAGTGATATTGGTATGTAATTTTCTTTTTAGGTGGGGTCTTTATCTGGTTTTGGTATTAGAGTGATGCTGGCTTCATAGAATGAGTTTGGAAGTATTCCCTCCTCTTCTATTTTTTGGAAAACTTTAAGGAGAATGGGTATTATTTCTTCTCTATATTTCTGATAAAATTCAGCGGTGAATTCATCTGGACTGGGGGTTTTGTTCTTGGGTAATTTTCTGATTACTGATTCAATTTCGTTGCTGGTAATTGGTCTGTTTAGGTTTCCTGTTTCTTCCTTGGTCAGTCTTGGAAGGTTCTGTTTTTCTAAGAAGTTGTCCATTTTGTCTAGGTTTTCCAGCTTGTTAGCATATAGATTTTCATAGTATTCTCTAATAATTCTTTGTATTTCTGTGGGGTCCAGCATGATTTTTCCTTTCTCATTTCTGATTTTGTTAATGTGTGTAGATTCTCTTTTTCTCTTAATAAGTCTGGCTAGGGGTTTATGTATTTTGTTTATTTTTTCAAAGAACCAGCTCTTGATTTCATTGATTTTTTTCTATTGTTTTATTCTTCTCATTTTATTTATTTCTTCTCTAATCTTTATTATGTCCCTCCTTCTGGTGATTTTGGGCCTCATTTGTTCTTCTTTTTCCAATTTCAATAATTGTGACTTTAGACTATTCATTTGGGATTTTTCTTCCTTTTTTAAATAGGCTGTATTGCAATATACTTTCCTCTTAGAACTGCCTTTGCTGCATCCCACAGAAGTTGGGGCTTTGTGTTGTTGTTGTCATTGGTCTCCATATATTGTTTGATCTCTGTTTTAATTTGGTTATTGATCCATTGAGTACTTAGGAGCATGTTGGTAAGCCTCCATGTATTTGTGAGCCTTTTTGTTTTCTTTGTACAATTTATTTCTAGTTTTATTCCTTTGTGAGCTGAGAAGTTGGTTGGTAGAATTTCAATATTTTTGAATTTACTGAGGTTCTTTTTGTGGCCTAGTATGTGGTCTATTCTGGAAAATGTTCCATGTGTACTTGAGAAGAGTGTGTATCCTGCTGCTTTTGGGTGTAGAGTTCTGTAGATGTCTGTGACGTCCATCTGTTCTAGTGTGTTGTTCAGTGCTTCTGTGTCTTTACTTATTTTCTGTCTGGTTGATCTGTCCTTTGGAGTGAGTGGTGTGTTGAAGTCTCCTAAAATGAATGCATTGCTTTCTATTTCCTCCTTTAATTCTGTTAGTATTTGTTTCACATATGTCCATGCTCCTGTGTTGGGTGCATATGTATTTATAATGGTTATATCCTCTTGTTGGACTGACCCCTTTATCATTATGTAATTTCCTCCTTTATCTCTTGCTACTTTATTTTGAAGTATATTTTTTCTGATATAAGTACTGCAACACCTGCTTTTTTCTCCCTGTTGTTTGCATGAAATGTCTTTTTCCATCCCTTCACTTTTAGTCTGTGAATATCTTTGGGTTTGAGGTGAGTCTCTTGTAAGCAGCATAAAGATGGGTGTTGCTTTTTTATCCATTCTATTACTCTGTGTCTTTTGATTGGTGCACTCAATCCATTTACATTTAGGGTGATTCTTGATAGATATGTATTCATTGCCATTGCTGGCTTTAGATTTGTGGTTACCAAAGGTTCAAGGGTAGCTTCTTTACTATCTAACAGTCTAACTTTCTTATTAAGGTATTATAAACACAGTCTAATGATTCTTTATTTCTCTCCCTTCTTATTCTTCCTCCTCCATTCTTCATATGTTAGGTGCTTTATTCTGTACTCTTTTACATTTCCTTTGACTGTTTTTGTGGATAGTTGATTTTATTTTTTGCCTTTAGTTAGTATTTGGATGGTCTGCTTTCTTTGCTATGATTTTATTTTCTCTGGTGACTTCTTTTTAGCCGTAGGAGTGCTTCCATCTAGAGCAGTCCCTTTAAGATATCCTGTAGAGGTGGTTTGTGGGAGGCAAATTCCCTCAACTTTTGCTTGTCTGGGAATTGTTTAATCCCTCCCTCAAATTTAAATGATAATCGTGCTGGATACAGTATTCTTGGTTCAAGGCCCTTCTGTTTCATTGTTTTAAATATATCATGCCATTCTCTTCTGTCCTTTAATGTTTCTTTTGAGAAGTCTGATGATACCCTGATGGGTTTTCCTTTGTAGGTGATCTTTTTTCTCTCTTTGGCTGCCTGTAATACTCTGTCCTTGTCTTTGATCTTTGCCATTTTAATTATTACATGTCGTGGTGTTGTCTTCCTTGGGTCCCTTGTGTTGGGAGATCTGCGGGCTTCCATGGTCTGAGAAACTATTTCTTTTCCCAGCTTGGGGACGGTTTCCTCAATTATGTCTTCAAAGACACTTTCTATCCCTTTTTCTCTCTCTTCTTCTTCTGGTACTCCTATAATGGAAATATTGTTCTGTTTGTAATGGTCACACAGTTCTCTTAAAATTCTTTCATTCCTAGAGATCCTTTATCTCTCTCTGCCTCAGCTTCTCTGTACTCCTGTTCTCTGATTTCTATTCCATTAACAGTCTCTTGCACCTTGTCCCGTCTGCTCTTGAGTCCATCAATCGATTGTTTCATTTCTGTAATGTCTCTCCTGACTTCCTCCCTTAGCTCTTGCATATTTCTCTGTAGGTCCATCAGTATGGTTATGATTTTATTCTGAATTCTTTTTCTGGAATATTGTTTAAATCTATCCCACCAGGCCCTCTCTCTGGGGTTGTGTGGGTGATCCTTGACTGGACGAGATTCTTCTGTGTTTTCATGGCAATAGAAATGGTGGCTGGCAGGTACCATGTGTGTCAGCTGGGAGAACAAAGTCCCTTCCTGCTTGATGTTCTCCTTTCCCTTCTCTGCAGCCTGTGCTGGTTACCTGCACACCAGGAGGCAGTCTCTGGGATAATCCCCTGAGCTGTTGTGTGTGGTGCCGCCCTCAGGCTAGCCTAGAGCTCTGTGGGGGTTTTCAGCCACACCAGGTGCTTCTGTACCCCTTGGTGCCTTCCAGACCTAGCTCTGGCTTCTGTGGCCCTTCCCAGTTAGCTGCGCACCTGCCAGGAGGAGATTCTGTGCTGTTGCTGTGGGCGCGGCCGCTCTCCCGCTGATCAGCCACTGTGGCAGATCCGCCGGACCATTTGAGGCACCGGCTGGGGCAACGAATGGCAGGCTGGTTATCACTGTGAGAGGCTTCAGCAGGGTTGCTTTACCCAGCAGCTGGTTAGGGGGCCAGAAATTCCTCAAGATTCCCAGCCTGCTGGGCTGAATGCGCTGGGACGATTTTGTTCCGTTATTGGGCCCTTGTTCTTTAAGACTTTAAAAAAAGCACCCGCTTTTCTTTTGTCCCAGGGGAGCCGGCTGTGGGGACATGCTTGCAATCTCCATCTCCGATCCTGCCCTTCCGTTTCTCTAATTTCCAATACACCATGCGATGTGTTTCTGTGTTCCCGATGCAGATCACCATGGCTAGTTATTTAGCAGTCCTGTGCTTCCGCTCCCTCCCCACTCTGATTTTTTTTCCTCCCCCCAGTGAGCTGGGGTGGGGGAGTGCTCGGGTCCCACCAGGTCACAGCTTTGTATCTTACCCACTTTGTGAGGCGCTGAGTTCTTGCAGATGTAGCTGTAGCCTGGCTGTTGTTCTGTATCTTCTGGTCTCTCTTTTAGGAATAGTTGTATTTGTTGTATTTTCACAAACATGTATGGTTTTGGGAGGAGATTTCTGCTGCCTTGATCACACCACCATCTTCTGTTGGCCTCTTTTTATCTACCATTTGCAATGGGCTCTGTCTCCGCTCGTGCCCTGCTGGGCCTCCTTGGGGCTGCTTCTGGCTTGCTTGGGCGCTGCTAAGGACTGGATTATGTCCCCCACCCCCCCACACAAATTCTTATGTCGAAGTGCTAACCCCAATGTGATGGTATTTGGAGGTGGGGCCTTTGGGAGGTAATTAGGGGTAGATTCTTGGACAATTAATTTTAAAGAAAAGATAAAAATGTAGTCCAAATAACTGTAGATAAAGACAAATGACAAACTATCTGATAAAGGTTATTTCTGGTAGTCTTAGATCTGTTACTATATGACATCTAAATGAAACTAATAAAAAAAAGGAGGAATAAACAAACCCAACTTGGTATATTATATGCACTGATTTAAAGACTTGAAGAGACCAAATCCCAATATATTGGAGGGGTTAAGTGTTTCCCTTAAGAGTACACTTGGTTTCTTTGAGGAAAGATGAAGATTAAAATTATTTTAAGAAAACTTTTATTATATTAAAATGAGTAATACTTGCCACATAGATATTAATGAGTAACACAACCCCACTGAGTATAGAAATGAAGTATTTCCAAACGGTAAAAAATTAGAACCCAATAGTTTGCTGGAAGTAATATACATACACATGTCTGGTTACCATGTTATTAGACTGATAATAAGCAGTGCCTTCTGAAGAAAAACAGCTCACTCCTTTGAAATGCACTATGTTAAAGAACCCTATGCTCATATTTTCAAGATGACCTTTTTTTTTAAGCAAAGCTTGCCATTATCTAGAACTTATTTTCAGCATTGGAAATAAAGGCAGATCTATATGCTTTCATAATCCATCTAGGAGAAGGTAGGACTGGCAACTCCTGTGAAGCCTAGAATCTCTAACTAGGACACAGTTAAATAAAATGCCACGACACAGACATGTGACTAAGAAAGACATTCAGGGTGGGTTAAAAATTGTCTCAGAATACACTGCTCCAACACAGAGAATTGTTATATGAAAATTCCAAAATATCATGTTATTCCTTAGAACATAACTTCATACATAGTAGCCAAATTGGTCATAAGGCAGATGTAATCAATAAAAAACTACAGTGATTTCTTTTTGAGGCCACTCCTACCTTGTTAAGAGTAAAACTGTTACCTGAATAGAGATGTATACTTATATTTATTCTTTCTATAGGGAGCTGGGGTCAAGGGTAGTGAATCTTATTTATCTGGAAACAAAATTATATACATATGCAAAAAAATTCCTAACTTATTTATTTTAAGATTCTTATAGAATCTTTATAGAATCTGTCAACATAGTAGTCATTTCTTACTTATATTTTTTATTGAAATATAAGTGGTATAACACTGCTTAAGTTTAAGGTGTAAAACATGTTGATGTGATATATCTTATCTATATATTGCAATATGATTATTTCCATATAGTCACCAATCTTTTATTTAAGAAAAACAAAGCATTCATCTTATGCTCTTAATGCTTTCCTTATAGTAAATTCTATCCTCCCCACCATCCCAAATCTTGTGTTTCAAGAGTCCTGTATTATTTATAACTCTTCAACTATTATTATTTTTTATAATATTTAAAATGAAGAGTAAAGTTTTTAAGAAATCACCCTTAAGCTAGGTTGGAAATTATTTTATGTACTGCATATAAATGGCACTGAAAGATCAATTTCCGAAGGGAAAGAGGTAAAGAATTTCAATAGATTATTCAACATTTTCCTGATTTGTTTCTCAACCACAAATAGACCAAACATCTTCTCGGCTGACTCACTTTCTAGTATCTCAGGCTTTTAGAATGTGAAAGAGCCAATATTTGTTACTTCCGAAGTAGAAAAATACATATTTAAGGATTTGTCTTATTTATTTTAGTTATTAGTTTAAGGATATTCTACAATCAGTATCAGATTGAATAATAACTGTAACTTTAAGTACTGAAACTTTTTTTCATCCTAACATTTCATTTACATATATAACACCAAATATGGTTTAAAATGTCACTTTGAAGTATAGGTATAAAACTATAAATATATAGTTAAATACCACATAATTAAATACCTTTCTAAACTCAATGGATACTTTTTCAGTTGAAAAAGGCCATAAAATAAATTGCATTACTAACAAAGTATAGCAAAAATAAAATCTGTTTATGTTAATTATTGATAGTCTTTGGTTTAGTGAAGTAGGTAAGTGCATCAAGTACAGTGTCAATATACTGTACTTAGCTTTGGTGACAGTGATAGGGTCAAAATCTTTGGAAACAATTCTTCCTTCAGATGTGTTATTGGCCAGTATGGTGCCACTAGTATGGTGCCATGTATATGAGAAATAGTTAAGGGCTGGCAGAATAGTCAAGGAACAGATTTACAGTGAATAACGAATTGGTGAGAGTTAACTGTGGAGACATACTAACAGAGTAAGCATCAATTAGTGTTGAGAGGTAAAATCTTTGGGGTTTTTACTATATTTACTAATAAATTTCTATATTTATTTTATTAACTAGCTATATTCACTTTATTTGACCATTGATGGTGGATATATAAATAAGTAGGTTTACATTTCATTAGGGAAGGTTATGTAAATTGAAAAGATTCATCATAAATTGTGGTTTTGTATGTAAGTAGAAGGGAAAATAACAATCTGAGGGTATGTTCGTAATGAGAAATTTTGGCTCGAAATAATCACCTAGTTGGTACAAGTGGTGAAATATTAGAATAATAAATTTTTGAAATAAATTTGGAAAATTTGAAGCAAGTGTATATGGAAAAATTGAATGTTCTGATGAGTACCATTTTGCATTTAAAATTTCAGTAGTAATTGATTCAATTTAGCTTTTTAGTGCATTTGGAAAAAAATTGTTCCCTAGGGTTTACAAACGTGTACATAAAGTCCTTCTGTTCACTGATATAAACAAATACATAAGCATCATTTGACAAATTAAATTTTATTCCTGCTTTGTGATTTTCATTATAAAATGAGGAGCTGCTGCTAATTGATTAGCAATTCCCTTTCTTATAAGGCTGTCAGCGAACATAAGCCTGATACTGCAATTGACAGGCTCACCAAATCCCTTATTTCCTCTGCCCTTAGAAGAACAATGCCAGTGCAGGTGCTACATTATGATCATCAGAACCCATTTTTTTTTACATGAATAATGTCATTCAGAGGGTTAGCCATCTGTTTGCTGAGTGTTTGTCAGACCTACATCCACAGCAGCATAAAAGCGATGCGTGAAGGGGTCATAATCATGGATCTTCCAAAAAGCTTTTGTCTCCTGGAAAAACGAACTGATATTATTTTAAGAACTAAGTTATAATAGAAATAGACACTTGAATACTGTGTTTTTTATTGCTTTATGAATCCCTGGTATGTAGACCATATACTGAGTTTGGGTTTCTGCATGTAATTTATAAGCTTAAAAAGGAGATACTGAGAAAATTACAGTTCAAAATATACAGCCACTTAAATAGATGCAGTTTGTTGTGTATACATTGGGCTTTAGATCCCATCATTAAGTATAATTTTCTTCTAGAACATTTATATTGATTTACTGTTTATTAAGAACACAAAGTTAAGAATTTCCTTTCCAAAAATAGTAAGCAAAAATTAATCATTGACCATTTTCCAAAAAATAATGTGTAAGGGAATTTTAACAAAGGGCTAAGCAAAGTCAACATTTTCTTTAATCTTCCTTCCTACTTTGCTATTCTAACAGAATTATCTCCAGTTATTGTAAGATTCTACAATTTTATAAGTAGAACAGTCTGATGGTTCCCCCAAGATTAATGCTGTCAACTTTGAGAAATAATTCACACAAAATAATATTTGGGAATAGAAATACTTCTGAAACTTTAGTAAGCATGTCATTAGAAATTGTAAATATACATTAAAAAATAGAGCATAACTCTTTAGGTTATTCACTTTAGCCACAGCCTTTATATACTCTTGAAAAAAGTGCTCCTTCTCTCTAGCGGCAGATAACTTCTGTGTTTAGGAAATGAGAGATAACATGCTCAATCCATTTTTGAAGGAATTGAGCAAATAATTACTTGGCAATGTAGTTTGGAGTATGTTTGGAAGTGTAGAAAATGTTTTGAGTAAGTAATTAGATCCCATCAAAGTCATAGATTTTTTTTTTAAGTATGAAACAATATGACACAATTTAAAATAAATTTACTTGTATTTATTATGTATAAATTATCAATATTTATTGCTGTGAAGTATCTGATCAAATTCAGCAACTGTTAGATAAGTATAAAAGTATACAGATTTAATGATACTAACATCTACTAGACCTTAATTTCAATGTATAAAAACAAAATTAAAAAAAATCATGTTATATTTATAGGTCTGGATTCAGTAAAAGAATAGCTTCAGGAAGTTCAAGTACTTTCTGAGGACATTTGGAGCACTGCTTTCATGGTCTTCACTGAGAATGAGCTAGTGTTTATGGGTGTTGGCTACACTCCAAGTATATGGAATGTGGAAATGCATTAAGGAAAATGAACAAAGAAAAGACATGGTCCTGATTTTTGACGGTTTTAAACCACTGCAGGCAAGGGAGAGAAATTCATTCTCTTCAAAGTCTTCAAAGTCTTTTTACACACGAGTGTGACCATGAGTTTTACAGGAGTCAAATTCACTATCCCTTTTCTGGGGAATCTAATTTGACTTCAGTTGGTGGGAATGAAGGCTTAAAGATAAAGGTAGAAAGTCAATACCTCCTACATGATGTGCATATAGAGTCTAAACTCTGTTAATGGCTTTCATTGTACACTGGGTGTGCTGAGTGAAAGCATGAAATATGGAAGAAAAACAAAGTAGAAGGTCTGAACTAGAGGTCTGGAGGCAAAGGAAACATAATGAACACTTGTGTATATTTATTGACATGAAAGAAAAATATCAAAATTTGTTTCCTTCTTTTGGAAAGTGACTAAGATGGTGAGAGTCAGTTTTGGAAAGTGACTAATATGGTGAGAGTCAGTAGGTTACCACTTCCAGTTACGCAAGTCTGACATGACCATCTTGTCAGGTACAATGACTCCTTCACTTAGGAGTATAATGCTTATAAAGAGAGCCATTGATTTTATTTTTTAAATAGACTATTTTAGAGTGTTTTGTCATTAATTTTTTTAATTATAGAATATATGGTAAAAAACAAATGATTAGGAAGTAAAAATTAGACAAAGCTCAGCTCCTGGGCTATTTTTTGACTAATGGCTTAAAATTCCCCTATATAAAGTATTCCTTCAATGTACTTTTATAGATCTTTGTTGCAATCTTAGCCATACTGATTTTGGCTTATTTTTACATTTTTGATTTTTCTTGCTTACTAGGTCATCCACTTTCTGAAATCAGAAACACATTTAATTCTTCTTCATTTCTCCAGCACCTAACATGAAACCTGGTACATAATATGCACAATAAAACATATTGCATGGATGAGGAATAAATAAAACTATTCTAAAATACATATATTGATACTGTGAGTTATAAAAGGAAGATTGGCCAAATAGTCTTGAAAGTTTACTATCAGCTTTGAGTCTAAGATTTTGACAATGGGAAGAAAAAAATTCTATAGTTATAGAATGCTGGACATTTCATAGATTCAATCAATTTTTAGAAAGTTACTTTTCTTTTGGAGTAAAGGATCCTTGAAGCATTATCTGGAAGTTTCATGCAAATAAAAAAATTAATTGGTAATGATAATTAACAATATGAGACAATTTAAATACAAAGAACTAGCAAGTATTTCTCTATCAAGCACATAATGAAAAATTAGCAAATCAGTACTCCATTTTTAGAAATACATATTATTTAGATGGATATCTTAAAATATGTTTTATGCATACTTATACTTTAACTTTTAAAGTTTAAGTGATTATTCTGCCCTTTTCACATATTTTAAGTAATTATAAATATAATGCAATTAATCAGTCTATACCTCTCAACTTTAAATGAATGAAAATAACTAGTACTTGTTTCTACACTTAAAGAAGTACAGCAATTTTCCTGCATAAAACGTAGATGATTATAATTTTGTTGCTTATGAAACAAACAAAATTCTCCATATTAGTAAAATATATATAAATGTATATACACACATATATATATTTAATAATATAAAATGATTTATTATACATCTCTTAGTTCTACATTTATCAGAGTTATAGCAACCTCACTGTAGTGTGAGGCAACTCCCTTCCCAGGTCAGATTAAGATGTCAAAATTCATGACCCTAGTCCACATGTCTTTTGGTATGATCACAACAGGGAAGTCCTGAAGCAAGGAAATGGAGGGCTCTCTGGAGGAGATCTATAACTGAGAAAGCTAATGTCAAGTGTGCAGGTATTTCAAAAAAAAGCAAATTCTCCCAGGCTCAAGATTTGAAAGAGATATCCCATAGTGCATATTTAAGAGAGGCAACAAGAGGGTGCATGTGTTAATGGTGGGGACAGGCCTAAATTAGTCATTACAGACAGACAGGAAATGAGGCTTAGAGGTTCCAGGGACTAGATCAAAGGGCAAATGGAGTCCAGGTTTCTTTCTGATGGTCTCACAGTCAGTATTAACATGTTTTACTTAGTTCCATTTTTGCCTCATAGTTTCATTTAGAGTAAAGAAGGGTTGGAATATTTGAAATCATTCCTTTAATTGCATCATTCTGTACTGGGTTTGAATTTATAAGTAAAATAAATTGCAAAATGACAAAACTTTTAATGAATGAAATATGTAGAACTAAATAAATGAAAAGTGAAATAATGTGATTCTTAGTTGAAAATATGTCACTTCCAGTAACCAAGATAGGTTAGTATTGTATCATACAAATACCACAGCTTATTTGCAACTAAGAAATCTTAGTTGGTAGAGTTTCATGAAATCACAAAGCTATTTATATTTAGAGTTTAATATAAAATTTCTCCTGGAAAATTACTTTAAAATATAAAGTTTGTACACATTAGGCATTATCTCTCTTTCTGTTTAGCAGTGTTAGCCAAAACAAGAATCCTTCATCAGAATATGTTTGTAACAGAAAGGAAAGAGATATAATAGGACTAAAGAATCAAGACGAAGCTTTATAAAAAATGTAGGTGTTTATCATCTCTCCTTTATTTAAATTCCACTGAAATGACATTGAAAATAGGGTATATACACAATAATAAAGATAATGAGGTATTAATTTAAATTTTAAGACTTTCTAGAAGATGCAACATGGATGAAGCGGGAACAAACTCAGTGGATCTGGGAAACAGAACTGGAGATGAATTTCTGATGTAACAACAAGAACAAAAATAAAGAGTGATATTAATTTAGGGGCCAGATAGAGTGTTGTGAGGTGCTAATTAGAAGTGCATAATCCATTGTGAATCATTTGATAACAAATTTGTAACAATTTAGAAGACAATAATGTACTGGCCAAAAACGTCAGGCCAAGAAATTGAAAAACAGAGGATTAGTAGAATGCTTTGTTTTCATTGGCTACATCTGGCAAGAGAGTGCACGAAAGAGATGACCTCACTAAAATAATGTCCAACTAGCAAGCAGAAACAACAGGAAAAATATTAAGAACTTTCAGGGGTCTGAAATTATATACTACTTACAAGCTAGTTAGCCTGTCACAATTTCATGGGCGGATATTGGTAGAAGACATGAGACTTCTGGGTCAGAAACAACACTATAGAAAGACTAGCAGCCGGAGTGTCAACGTTTTGTCGAAGTGTTTCAAGCCCTGATTCTCACGGGATGGTGGGAAGAGGGTCAGATGGCATCTGCACATTCAAAAGGTTGCATTATAGGAGAGGAACTCTTAGCTGGGGAAATGCAGATATTTTATGATAGAGAACAAGTATCACCCTTTGTTCTCAGACCCAGCTTCATTATGAAGATAAGCATGTCTACATTTTGCTCCGGAGAGGGCACTATATCTTCCAAGGTTGTGAGCTGTATAAACCACCTTTGAGAAAATAGAGGAATAGAAGGCCATCAGTGTCTGACTCCTAAAATGTGCAAAAAGGATAGTCCCATGGAAATCTGTCTTTAAATAATACAGTCCAGAAATTCACAGACTTATATGGCAATTTCCTATCAATTATAAACATTGAAATATAAAATTGGAAAATATTTGAGTACCAAAGGCCAAATAGAATTTAGTCTTTTGCCAAATTTATACCAAATTTATAGTTTAGTTGGCAGGCCCTTTAATGTGATGACCAATAAATCAGTTGAATGAAATGGCTCAGTGGAAAGAAAATAAACACATGGTTCTTGAACAACAAATGAATAGACTCAAAATAATGACTGAAAGTCTAAAGAGCCCAAACAAATTATGGAGGTGTCTCCTGGCACATGGGACTCACCAGTATCAAATGGATAAGAAGCTAAGTGTTCAGAGAGTTATACTTCCAGACCCACCAGCCTGGGCTAAAAGACTGGTTGTTCAACCTGTGAAAGATCCTTGTACTGTGGACGTTCAACTGGCCAAAGAAGGTTGTGAAAATTGCTCAGCCACCAAGGAGGGCATATTCTCCAGTGTCCTCTTCAAGTGTAGCCAAGTAGATTAAGGGACAAAGAACAGTCTCTCTCAGTGTGAAGCCACACTCACTTAAACACGATAAACTAGGGAACTTCTGTCAGGGAGAGGGATTGAAGCCTAATCATGGAAATTGCCATTTTTCCGCTGTGATTTCAGAATTGCTAGGGTGTAGTGAACGTGCTATCCCACCTATTCTCATGTGTGTTCATTATTCTTATCTCACTGCATTTTATTCTCTCCCTCTTCCACCATAATAAATAGGGTATGGGGAAACAAATAATTTGTGTGGCTTTTTTATGTTGTTTATTTTTGCTAGGTCTCTGGGGTAAAGAAAACCCCAGAGACCTAGATTTGAGTCTGATGCTGTAACTAAATTACACTTTGTGTCATCTTCCTTGGAAAGTGTGAGTGTAACTGCATACAGGACAGAGTGCACCACATATTTTTGGCAAGAAAAATTGACTTGGGTAGACTCTATTACCATTTGCAAATACCTGCTCCCCCTTCTTGGAGGAGAATTATACTTCTCTGTGCTCATTAATATCAGACTTGGCCTTGTGACTTATTTGGATTGATGAATAGTGAGCAAGAGCAATGTATGTCACCTCTGCACAAAAGCTTCATGAGCAAATGCATTGTCTGACATTGTTTTCTTCTCCCATGCTGAGTTCCAAGTTCTGAGTAGAGGCTGCTTCAGACATAGGATGTGAGTCAGAGCTACTCCAGCATCACTCAAACCACGTAACTTTCACAAGAAATAAACGCTTGTTGATTTAAGCTTCTGAGATTTGGGAGAAATTACAACAGACTAGAATAACCTATCCTATTGTAATAGCTTTGTATTATGTTATTTAGCTATGCTAGAACTGTATTTATTAGAACACTCTTCTCTGCATGCTTCTGGGTTAGAACAGGCATGAGAGAAATGTTCATGAGATTCAGAAGACAAGAAAAGCAGCAGCTAGCATGCACTGATGGCTAGACTAGAGTGTGCGACTCTGTGGTAGCCTGCGTGCATTGTTGCAGATTTGGTGGCTTACCTTGTGGATGCGGTCCCTTAGTGGCTGGGCCAGGAACAACTCCAGCTCCCTCCAAATCTTTTGTCTTCTCAAAGTCCTAGCCATGTGTGCAGCTTCATGGCAAAAGGCAGCATCTTTCCTGCAGGTTACCCGCATTGAGAGTGTTCGGGTGGTGATAGGTGAGTTAAAAACCAAGTTTGTCCTGTAAATCCCAGTTCAGGCTCACAGTTTCTGTTTTCCCTTTCTCTCCTCCACTATACACCTAGTGCTCCCTAACCTTGGGTTCATTACTGGAAATTTGTAGACTTCATCAGTCAGTTCCCACAGCTCTTAAAGTCTAATCCCTGAAATGAATCCATTATTCTCTGCCACTCATTTGGTTCTGGCTCTCTGATTAAAACCTAACTGATAAAACTGATCCTCTCTACTCATAACTACCACGTGGTTTTGTAAAAGGCTTTGGATTCATTATTTCTAATCTTCCCAGTAATTCTTCAGGGGAGGCATTATTATCTGTAATTTAGAGATGATAAACCCAGGCCAAAAAAAAAAATTGCTTTCAGAAGTGAAATAACTAATGAACCTAAGGGCTTGCATTTGAACCCATGTTTTTGAGCATGTTTTGTAAACTACACCAGGCTTTTCATTGCAAAAACTTTATTCATTAACATTGACAATACTTAGTGAATCTACAGCATTTCCCTCTGAAAAAAGTTTTTTGCACATTTTTACTGCTAATGTACAACCATTTTTTGAAGTATGGATGTAGAAGTGAACTTGTGTAGCAAAACTGTGAACCCATTTTAGGGGCCAAATAATGACAGGAAAATATGACCCACAGAATATTACTTTGCATGCTGCAGTGCATTTACATACAGTAATGAAGGCTTTAATATCAACAGGAGAGAGGAAAGTGACAATGAGCATTAATGCTGAACTCCTGCATTCTCTCTCAATGGAGCATGAAATAAGGCATGTCATCATGTCAGCATACGCTGGGAAGGATTTGCTTGGGGCCTCATCCTTTCAGTGCAGTGAATCTGCTTCACAGTGAGTCAAATTCTCCCACACTGTGACTCGTACACCTCCTCATTTCTTTCCCTATTCAATCCTTCGCCTTTACAGCTCTACTGTGATACGAAATTGCTACCTTGTCAGGAATATGTACAAGCCTTTTAAGTTTATTATTATGACTGAAGTTTTGTGAAAGGCAGATTATTATAGTACCAAAAAAATATCATTTGTAAGAAGGAAAAGACATTAAGCCATGGTAATAAATGCATCTTCATCAGCGTGTCCTTCTAATCTATCCACAAGATATAAATAATGGTAGTATTATGTTAATAATAATCCTAAATTCTACTCAAATTATGGTAACAGTTGTAACTAAAAACTGCTAAACTGATCATTTCAAAAATATCTAGGTTAAAATACTTAACCTTTCTAGGCCTCATAAATACAATTTATTTGTAAAATAAGGGACCAAGTTTGATACCTCAAAGCTACATTCCAGAACTTACACTTTATGACAATTTATTTTTCTAGGCTTTTTCTCAGTTCTTGCATAACTAGCCTCTAAAAGGTCTATGTTTAAGAATAGAGGACAATATCATTTTATTTTGATTCTAAGATTTCACAAATACTATACTGAATAAGTCTGCATAAATTCTAAGAAAACTCACTGTAAAAAAAATTAAAAACAATAGGATTACAGTATTTGAAGTTAAAACAGTAAAGGATGCTGACTTATTTTTTGTATATTAAGCTGACTAAATTGATATTTCTATTCTATAGGTTTTTAATGAAATTTTTTGGTATAATTTTTATTGTAGTATAGTTGATATGCAATATTGGTTTCAAGTACACAACATAGTGATTTGACAGTTATATTAACTGCTTACCCCAACAGGCATAGTTACTATTTGTCAACCTAGAAAGATATTACATAAATATTGCCTATACTTTTTATCCTATACTTTCATCTCTGTGACTAATTTATATTATGACTGAGATTTTTGTGTCTCTTTATCACCCTCACCCATTTCACCCACCCACCCTAACCCCTCTCCCATGGTAACCACCAGTCACTTTTCAGTGTCTATGAGTCTATTACTGTTTTGCTCATTTTGTTTTGTTTTCAGATTCCACAGAAATCATTTGGTACTTGTCTTTCTCCACCTGGCTTATTTCACTGAGCATAATGCCCTCTAGATCCATCATGTTGTTGCAAATGGCAGGATTTCTTTCTTGTTTATGGCTGAATAATATTCCATCATATATATGTATCACCTTGTCTTTATTTATTCATCTGTTGATGGATTGTTAAGTTGTTCTATATCTTGGCTATTATAAATAATGTAGCAATAAACATAGGGGTGCATATATCATTTAGAATCAGAGATTATGTTCTCTTCATGTAACTCGTAGAAGTGGAATTACTGGGTTGTATGACATTTTTATTCTTAGTTTTTTGAGGTACCTCCATATTCTTTCCATAGTGGCTGCACCAATTTACATTCCCACCAACAGTGTAGGAGGACTCCCTTTTCTCCACATCCTTGCCAACACTTGTTATTTCTTGTCTCTTGTATAGTGGCCATTCTGACTAGTGTGAATGCTATCACTGTGGCTTTGATTTGCATTTCCCTAATGATTAGCTATGTGGAACATTTTTTCTATGCCTGTTAGCTCTCTGTTTGTCTTCTTTGGAAAAATATTTATTTGGGTCCTCTGCTCATTTTTTAATTGGGTTATTTGGTTTTTTGGTGTTGAGTCATTTTAAGGAACAT
Organism: Smutsia gigantea; assembly: GCA_032199065.1. Classification (NCBI taxonomy): domain Eukaryota; kingdom Metazoa; phylum Chordata; class Mammalia; order Pholidota; family Manidae; genus Smutsia; species Smutsia gigantea. The sequence goes on from JAVSCE010021475.1 coordinate 142,870, forward strand.
TCTTAAGACATAATTCAAAAATAAGGCTCCCTGCAAACTCCAGCTAAATTTGAAATCATTCAAATATATGTATATCCATTAAAGAGCAGAAGAATTGAAACAGGGTATTAAAGCTTTGGAATGTATACAGTACGAATAGGGGACAATGAAGAGATGATTTCTTACATGTAGTAGGTTTCAATAATAAAAATGTGCTTCATTATGCATCAAAACTACATGATGTTAATAAGGTGACTGACAGGGGAGGAGACTATTCTATGACCATGAAATCTTAGGAAACTTCCATATTGCATGTCTGTCTCAGAGGTTTACAATGCACTTTAGTAAGTTCTGAAAGTGTCTACTATAAGGAAACTTACATGATTTCCTTAACTAATGTGGTCTGCATGTGGAACCAGGTTATAGTGTTGACTTAAAATATCATTTCTTAACAAAACAATTGAAAGTGCTTTGTGTCAATACCGTGATTTCTAGATGAAAAGCTTATATGTATAATAAGCCAAGTAAGTAAAATAATGAATTATTTGCATTGTATTTCTGTAACATTCTCATGTTAAATAATGCATGATTTCTTTGAAAGTTCATCCTTGAACTGCACTTTACTTTATCTTAGGCCATAAATAATTAAGTCAAATGCTCTAAATAGTTCTCCCATTTAAGCAAAGCTATTTGACAGATTTTCTCAACAAAAAATATTTATTATATTTAAGGCATATAATTCCACAGGTGGTAGAAATACCAAGTCTTGACAAAAATTGAAAACCAATGGCAATTTAAAAAAATGTCTCCCAGGGGAAAATGCATACATATATATGTATAAAACATATATTATATATATACACACACACAGTTATTAAATTTCAAACCTGATTTGCAGATTTAAGATGGCAGCAGATGAGATGGACATTGATATAGGGTATATTTTAGAAATGGCACTTAGTATTTTAATGAATTAACCAAGTGTGGCAAATACAGTCTTCCCTCTTTTGATTTCTGAAAAAGTACATTACTAGATGTTGATTGATGGTTTTCCTGCCTTTGAATCATATTGCAGAATGAAGTATAAAAAAATCAGTTTTTCTTTATTCTCCTTTTTAAATTTTGTTTTGAGAATTCAGTGAGTACTCCTAAATAGATATAACACATTGGAAGTATAATAATCCTTTCTTTGTTGATATTATATTTTTAATGATCTCAGTCTGAAATAAAGCTACTTATACGATCATGAATCTATGATTACTTAGTCCAAAATTTTTGAAGATGAAATGTACTTCCTGGAGGAAATGTGACATTTTATCATAACTTTTTCCACAGTTGAGTATCCAATGCTTAAGAAATATGTATTTCTAGGAAATGATTTGAATGATTGTTTATATTCTTGATCACACCTATTTTTACTCTATGACTAGTTTGTTGGGGTTCAAAACACACTATTATAGATTTGTTTCAAGTTGGTCTTTGTTTTTGAAAGAAAAGGAAAATAATTCCCATTGATATTATGTTTGCTATTCAGAATTTGACAAAATCCCTGGCTCTTAAAATATTTGACGCTTTAAATAAAAAATACTGAGACTTTAAAACTGTGTATCACGAAGTATACAAATCTCTGATATTAATTGACTAAATTTTGCTTTGCCATTGAAGTTATAGTTCAATAGCTACTGTGAATTTTCTAGCAGACTATGGCTATACAGTACAGAATGATAGGGGCCTGATGTTCTCTCAACAGCAGGTCTTGAATGAAAAAAATTAGCTCAGATTCTGTAGTCTTTGTTTTTCAATTATCGCATATTCACATCACAGCTGGGAATCAAAAGGGGCTACTCATTTCACTTAGCCTTTTGGCCTTTATACTTTCAGGATAAAAACATATTGACCAGAAACCAAGGTGCTCACAGGCATTTGACCTTTAAAAGGGAATGAATCCTTGTAAGAACCAGATAAAAATGTCATATGATCTATTTTCTTTCTTTCAAGTAAGCAGCTGGGTTCAGAGAAATGTGTTTCTCTATGTCAAGCAGCATTTGGGACCCATTTTGGACTTCAGAAGTAAATCACAATATTTGATATGCTGAAGAATTAAATAAAACTAACATAAACTAGTTCCCTTTTTCTTTTTTTTAAGAAAAAAGCTTACAAAAATTGGATTGCTTTTATCTATATATGTAGATAATGATTTTGTCCATCTGATTATTAATTTAAGAATAGGAAAAAATTATTTCAATTCAATTGCACAGTTAAGAAAACATGATTATGAAATACATGAAAATTCAATGAATGATAGTAGTTTAATCCATATTTCTATTTATTTTCTAATTTTTAAAACTTGATAAAACCTTATTAAAATATATAAATATATATTTATTTTCAAGATTTCAAGTAGTATTCATAATATCTTCCTTAACTGAAAAATTGTTAATTTTTTAATAAAAAGTTATCTAACTATCACTGAATATGGCATATAAAAATGTACTTCCTAACTAAAATATCAATGTCTTTGTTGGGTAGGAAGAAATTTCTTCTACCTCTTGATGTTCTTCTAGCTGGTCTAAGAATCAAATCGACATGAGACAGATTAACAGGAGAAAAAAAAACAGTTTAATTACATATGCATGGGGAAGCCATACACATAGATTCCAAAGTCAGGGACTATGAGGAATATACGTCATTCTGAACCAAGGAGAACAGGGTAGGTATCTGAGACTTCAAAGGGAAAGGGAAGTAATTCACAGAAATCTGAACAAAACACTTGATGGGCCACACAGAAACAATGTAGCGCAGAGAGGAATTTTAATAGACTTAGCCACATCCCTCCCTGTCAACCACACTTAGTTTACATTATAATATAGCTATTTAAGGTGATAGCTCTCTTACTCTGTCTAAATTCTTTTTATGCAGTTGGTGGGTAGGAGGTCAAAGTTTCTTTCTGAGACTTTTGGGCCTTGATTATTCTCAACTCTGAAATAACCTGCATGTCACGATGGCACCACTTGGAACTGCCTGCCCTTGTTTTCTACACTATTATTTCAGTCTGGGAACCGCATAACTGGAGCTGTCCTATATACTATCACATATACAGGAGCACTATACTTAAGGATATCAGTTAAAGCATGGCTGAATAAATCAGAAAATTTCAAGTCAAAAGCTACATATTATGTCTGTGTTTATGTGTTTGTACACATATGCAGGAAAAAACCCTGTAATGTTAAAGAACCAAATTTATTTACTAAATGTTGCAAATATTCATATACATAAATTTTGCAGATCTTTGTTAGACAGGAAGTTTTGGTTTTCATTTTTTATTGCAGAATAATGAGTTCACAGACAGTGCTCAATAATCTAACTTAATGAAGAAATGTATTTTGATAATTTTAAAGACTTTGTGATATCAAAATAGAAAATTTTTTAGAAAATGACAATCACATAATCTAGTAGGGCTTCTCTCTATGATAATAGGTGTAATTGGTTTGTAGACTCAAATTTATTCTAAAATATTTAAATATATTCTTCAGTACATAAAGCTGTTTTATTCTTTCTAGTAGCTACATATTATGTAAAGAGATCATTGTAAATCTCACATTCATGCATAAAAATTTCTGTCTCCTTCTATTTCAGTGCCTATTATTATCTTTAAATATCAGTAAGTTCACTTAACTAACAATTTTCCCTTAATAATTTTTAGTTAATTCCATGAATTTATTCTTGGCTGTTTCTGTATAAAGGAAGGAACAGTATCACTATGTAGCTCTGGGTGGTGAGGGTTCTCAGCTGTGGGCAAGTTCACTCTGGATTCCATGAGACCAAAAAATGACAACAGAATGTCTGGGGAGAAAAAGGGCTTATACTAAGCTTATTCTCACTGTGGTGAGTCAAGTGTTAGAATTCTGTCTGCCTGAGGGGCAGTCTTCAGGGAGCAATTCCATCTCAGGTGCTGCCTCCACTCTAGGCTCCTTCTCCACTTGAGGGTCTGCTCTTGCCTCCAGCCTCTGCTCTCCTCTGCTTTTAGAACCAGGAAGAGCTCTTTTTATAGCAACATAGGCAATAATTGCTTATCGCCGATGGGTATGCAAACATGTCTTTGTGCAGTAGGCTAAGTATGACATCATTGCACATACGCAGTGGGAGAGTAGATTAGGATTAGGTGAGGATCCTGGCCATGGAACTTCCATTTCCTCCATACACTATAATGTGACATTATTTTTCTTTCTACTCCCTCCCACTAACACAAAGTGACTACCAAGAATATAAGATTAAGAAAAATATGAATATTTAGTGACAGACTTTAACCATTAATTTTAAAAAAAATTTTTCCAAAGTAAACTCAAGATGCCATTCCTTCATGATATTCATTAGATTCCACATCTCTGTGCTTTTCTTATTATGTTTTCTGTTTTGCTATGAGATTTTACTTGCCTGCTCAAATACTTAAAGAAAGATTTTGGGAGACATCCTTGAACCTATGTCTCTCAATAACCACTCTCAATAAGTAATGGAGTCTTGTATATTCATACTCCAAAATTGTTTTTGATTTCTCTCTTCCTATGGTACCCATCCTAGCACCCATTATGCCCTACCTAAAATACAATTTTAACTGATTTTCCTCTTTCCAGGCCAGGTTCTACACCACCATTGATCTCACCTTAGCATAGTGAAATTAACAGTTCCAAAGAGTGAACTTTGACCTTTTACATGTCTTCACCATCTTACTGAATGATGGCAACTACATTAATAGAAAAAACTTGGAAATCATATCTTGAACCCTAGTTCTCACTAACAACCAAATATAATCCATCCATGAATTCCTGTGATTTTTACCACAAAACTATTTTACACCTATCCCAAAATGTTTAATTACCATTTTACTAGAAGCTATTCTTGCCTGTGTTTTGTTCTGCCATTATGGCCTCCTTCTTGCCCTCAAGTCTTTCCTCTGTAAGAGCTAGAAAGTCACCTCTATGAATGTGATCTTGATCTTGCACATTTTCATTAAGACACTTTTTCTTCAATTTTTTAATATATCCAAATCCCTAAGTGGATCCACCACATCCTGAATAGTAAGATGCTGTACACCAGTCTCCGTTACTCCCAGTATCAGAGCCGTAGCACACTGTCTCCTTTTTCCTACAATGTTTCTCAATCCCATTTACTTTCCGATTTTTTCACATGATACATTTTCCCCCTCAACCTCTCTTAAAATAGTGTTTTATTTGGCCAAGGGCCATTTAATTTCCTTCAGTTTAAGTGGTGGTTCTTCTGGAAAATCTTTGATCCACGGTTCCCTGAAGGTGTAAGAAGATAAATGTTTCTTCAAAACCATTTTAGTTCTCTTCCATTTAGATTACATGGTAAGATCACAGTATCACTCCCTTTTTTTGAATATAGGCATTGTTATGTGACTTGTTGAGATTTCAGACTTCTATTCCTTACCTGGAATTATTATTTAATTTAAGTTTCGTAGGAAGAATTTATCACCACTAGATTCACTTCAAAAAACCGATGGACTTTGGCACAATGCTTTTTACTTTTGGGGCAACTATTTCTGATATCTGTGGAATGCTGATGTTCCAGTATCATGTTTAGTTTTAGTAGAGTTCAGTAAAACATGATAGATGGTGCATGAAATTAAACAAAATTCTATGGATCCTTATAGTTGAGTATCTCTTCAATGAAACTACCAAGTCACCACTAGAAAGCATGTAGCTTCCCAATATACCAGCTTCTCTACAAAGAGCTATTCAAAAGCACAAAGAATTTTGTAGGACTACTTTTGAAAAGCATTAGAAAGCCAATGATTATCAGTTAAAAAGTAACTCAAAAATATCTCTGACAAAAACATAGTCAATGAAGGGTGTAGAAGAAATTTGAAAAACAAAAACAAAAAACTGTATCTACTGATATTATTGAATTGCAATTGGGAGAAGAAGAAGTTAAAGTAGTTGGCCTACAACTGATTTATTTTAAGCACTGGGATTTGGAGGTCATGCTGAGAAGGCAGGTGACAAGCCCAACCTCCTTGCAATTACTTTATTTATTAGGGAGGCAAACCTATAGGAAAGATGAGCAGAAAAGAGCATCGGAGAAAGGAAAGGAAGGAATGACAATACATGGTGCATTATCAAGCAGGGCAACTGGAGAGTAATCTCACTTGGAGAAACTGGGGGGTTAGTATAGAATAGATAGGAGTTAGTATAGTATAGGAGTCAGGATTTTCTGACCTAAGAGACAAATAACCTTGATATTTATTCATTAATACGCATTGGTCTTGTCTGAGTGATGCCAAGGCGGGTGTTAATTGCTCAACATTCTCAGTTTGCCCCACCTGCAAGTATGGACAGCTGGCTCTTGAGGCCAGAGGAATACTTCAGGCAAAGAGGTTTTAGTAAGGCAAGATATGCTAAGTGTTGAGGAATGTGGCCAGGACTCAGTAGCATCTTTACACGATCTCTTCTGGGGAATTTAGGATTTAAATCATGTATAATGGTCTAGTGTAAGATTTATGGTGTTGGTATGTATTTATTTTCTTTTGGCTGAACCAGCACATGACAACAGAAATGCATTATACTAGAATAAAAAACTAAGCAAAAAAAAAAAAAAGAGGATGTTGCAGGTGAAAAAGATTCTGTGTGTGAGACAGACTGGGAGATGGCCAAGTTGATTTGTTGATAGAAGTTTAAAACCCCATGATTACATTTAACTGCATCACACCGTGCTTGCTTAGGTCATCATATTTCTGCTTCCCTGAATCCATTGTATCTGCTATAAAAATTCCTTCAGTGGCCTGAACCGAGAGGAATTACTCAAACTGTAATCAGCTCTAATTTCCAAATATAATGCTTAGCCACTTGTTGGCCAAGTATTTCCAAAATAAATATTGCTGTAAACATCGTAAGTTCAGTTTCAGCAGTATTGCCAAACAATTTACAAATGTGGAGGTATCAGTGTATACTACTCTCAACACCAATAATTTCCAATTTCTAGGGCTCTACTTAGTCATCAATATATAGCATTTTAATCTTATGTTTTAGACATTCTGTAAATAAGTTGTGGATCTTACTTTAGCTTTAATTTATATTCTCTGGTTATTAAAGAATTTGAATATTTTTTATATGTCTGAGGTGTTTGCATTTATCTTTTTATAAAGTGCCTATCTATGTTTCTAATTCACTTTTATTGTAATGGGTTGTCTGCCAAATTTCTTATTGATTGACAATACCTTCTCTATACAGATTTGTTTAAATGTGTTGCAAGTGATCATTTCCATTGACCAGATTGCATTTTCAATCACTCCCCTATGCCATTTTTTTATTAGTTCTTATTTCTTTATTTTAATACAGTTTGGCTGATTTTAGTATTTATTTTATGGTCAGTATATTAGTATCCTACTTAACTAATCTTTCTCCATGCTAAGGGCATAAAATTTTGTCTTAAAAGATTGTCTCTGGAAACTTTAATGTTTTATCTTCATAGTAGATTTATTATTTGTCTGGTGTTGATTTTTTGGAATGTCTAACATAGGTAGGAGGGTCCAGAGCTCTTTTCTTCACAATCCTGCTGCACCACTGTCATCCTACAACTTCCGTTTGATGGCTTGGTGTAATTTCTCCCATCGATCCCAGGTTTTCTTCTTTCTAGGTTTAAACTCTGGCATGCAGTCTCAAGCATCACCCCAATAAATAATTAGTGGGAAATAAATCGAACTATTGCCTGGGTGAAAAATGTGGAGTTACGAGCTGCGTATATATGTTGTATAGGATGGAAAGACTTTTCCTTCAAAACATATATTGTATGTCTTCTAGAAACTAAATATTGGAAAGTACAATTCCATTGTAAATTTTACTCTATCTGGTTGTCATATTTTTCCTTTTTTTTGGACAGTTACAAGATCTTTTTCATTATTCATATTCTGAAATTTTACTACCACAGGGGTTTATCTTTTCTGAAATTTTATAATACTTGTTATTTATTATTAACATGATAAACCATAATAATGTAATATAAGGTTATTTCATATATAATCACGATGATAAAAGGAGGTTGACAAAAGTAGCAAGGATATTGAAAACTTGATTAATGAATTAAAGATCTTATAGTAACATTAGTAACCATTTTGAGTAATATGCAGAAATTCATACTTCCAGAATTTTGACTAATATATATCAAAATATTTCTCATAGATAGCAAGATTTTCACAATAAGCTCTATAATAACATGACTTCTACAACTTATCATTTCAGTTACAGATTAAAATAGGTAATTCTTCAGGTTTAGGAGCAAACATTTTGGATTTCTTAATAACACCTTATCCCTAAAGTGCTGTGAGATATATTATTAATAATACATAAATGCAGAAATATCCATTAAGGACCTGTTGTGGTATGTACTGAACTAAACTAGAGAATTCATGCAAAGTGCTCCTGCAGTATGGTGGGATTTAAATATAAGATTCCCTCATCTTCCTTCTTTGAAATATCTTAAAACAGTTTATTAACATCCTCATTCATGTCATCACCGCTCTCTGAAATGAAGACAAATATTGCATCACCTCTCCTCCTTTATAGTTCTAATTGATAAATTTCATAATTTAAGTTATGTACGCATCATCAGGTTATTAAAAAAAGTTCTTAACACCAAACCCTTAAGCCTGTCCTTTTTCTCGCCAGAAACATATAATTTATCACCGCCATTGTGGAATGACTTATGAGATATTGGAAAATCATCTTATTTGCAAATATTTGTTACATTACCCATTTCATTGGGTTAAATGATTTGTCAAATATTATGTTCATTCAAGAATGTTTATTTACATTTACTATGAAGTAAGCACTTTGCCAGAAATTTGGGACACAAGTAAAACAAAACAAAACAATTTCTGTTCTCATTCTCTCATGGAGCATAGCTTCAAGTGAAACAACAGACATTAATCAAAAAATTTCCCAAAGGTAACCACTGAGATTATAGTAAATGATATAAAGAGGAATAGCATGAAGATATAAAATAGATGGAGCTGCCTGTTGTAAATGGTGTCATGGGCACACAGCTCTGGTGCCATAAGTTCCAGGTGTAACATGGGAAACTTGCTACAAGAGAGGTAGGTAGCAGGGTACATGTAGTCCCCTGAACTCTATTCCACAGCCTACGTCAAACAAGGATACTCCATATATATCCTGCTCAAGACTTCAGTAGAGAGAAACCACCTAGATGCATAGCCGAGGTCACTCTAAGTATGAGAACAAACTTCATCTCCATAACCCTGTACATAGGGTGGCCCAAGAGGTACTGGGGACTCCTAGACAAAAGACACAGGTCAAGGTACCCTCAGACCAAGCAAGAGCATTCCAAGGCCCAAGATCTGCATCCCAACAACAGGGTCTTCAAACCAGGATACATCTTTGATGCGAGGCTTATTGAAAACAGTCAATGGCATTGGTTTCTCCCTGTGGACAGTTGAAGTCAACTTAACCAGCTTTTGGCAGTCACCAAAAAGAGGGAGGCATATGAATCTCTAGGACCATTCACTATTGTCTTATCACTGACCTAGTCAAGTAGTTTTTCTCTTAAGAATTTAATTGAATCTGGATAAAAGAAATTAAATAAGCAAAATATTGGAGGTGATAAAATAGGTGTTGGGAAGGTGCATGTTTAGGCAAAGAGAAATGCATACATAAAGAGGACAGCATGACACCTCAAAGATCTACAAGAAGCCTGGCGGGTTGGGGTACAAATAGTAGAAATAATGTGAAGCTGGAGAGTTGGTAAGCATGAAACTGTGCAGAACTTGGAAACTGTACTGAGAATCAAGTGGTTATTATGAAGACTAATAAGATAAAGTATATTATGAATAGAGTTCAGAGTTGGAAGAGTATAACATCACCGATTTCAGAAGGGACACATTTGAGGACACCTGCAGTGGATGTCCAGAGACTAGTAACATCTGCAGTCCAGAGGGAATTATGGCTCCTCAGACTGAGGTGGTAGCAGTCCACGGATTTGAGAGATGTTTAGAAAGAACATTTAAGAAATACAGGTTTTTTTTTATAATGCCTTTTCCTGTTCAAGTTATCAATAAGTAGTTGTTATAAAAATAATTAAAAGAGCTAAGCATGGCTATTGAATTAAATTGAAATCTTAGAGAAAAGACATTGCTTTTCAGTTTTACTCATGTAACTAGTTTGGAATCTGTGCATATGTTACTGAATAGAAACCGGTGAATGTGTAGTTTACTATAGACTAATACTGGAGGATTCTTGTTGGTAAATAGAATTCATTATAGTTTCATTATAGTTGTGAAGGGAATAGTCCTTGGCACATAATTAAATCTTCATACTTATAGGTAAAGAAAAATCTTCAATATCAATAGGCGGACATATAATTTACTGTCTAAACTGGGACTTTTTTTTTAGACTAAAGGTGGAAATATGATTAAATCTCTAGAAAATCAGTTGTATATCAGCACTGACCCCAGCAAATACGACATATATAACTACCTTAGGTAGCAAACATTGACATCATTCCAAATAGCTTAACAATTGTGCATGACAACTACTGAAATATTTGAACATGACAAGGACTTTGCCCAGCTAATCAATGTTCCTTAGTCTCAAATACAAAGAAATGTTTTTTAATAATAATTTCCTATTGATTCAGAATGGCAAATGAATAGGCTAATTCTCTATTCACATGGGTCTAGAATTAAGTGAGAATCAGCTCTGTGGATATACTTAGAGCACTCTAAAATGACTTAATAGAAGACTTTTCAGATTTATTGTAGAAACAGCACTTTGAAAACAGAAATTATTTTAAATGATTAAACTCCTAAAAGATTGCAGTTTTAGAGTTAAAGCTCTGATAACATGACATTATATGTATATATGAAGAAAGTATAAAATAATTAAACTGGTACAGAAATTTGAAAAAAATATATGAGTCAATTTTTCACAATGCTTCATTTATTTGCTAGTATCCAGAAATCACCAGACAATGAGCCTAAAACAAAGCTACTTCCCTCCGGAGTCATCTTAGACGTATCCTATTTAAATAAGTATATAAGTAAATGGCCTCTTTCACTATGAATAAGACTCTGAAAGAAATACACATTATCAACATACATGAGACACAAGAATCCAAAAAAAAAAAATAAACTCCATCTTAAATTTGGGACCACATTCAAAGTAAATAAGCATATTTGGAAAAAAACCAAATTATATTTATTTAGCACTATGTTTTATGATCTTAGTAAATTTTCAGTTTCAAATCTGGATTATACAAAAAATAGAGTAGTTCACCAAAAACCAGTATATAGATCACATAAAGTTGGATGATAAAAAAAAGGTATATTCTGAATTGATTGGCAACATATTGGATTTTGACTAGTTACAAACTCTTAACAATAAACTGCACGAGATTAAATCCACTGAATGATTTTTATAAACATGATATGCAGTAAACATTTTCTAAGACTTATAAAATGTCACTTTATAGATTAAGTAAAGGGACAATGAAGAACTTTACTAGTTTCCTGTCTTGGATGTGCAATAAACCATGTGCTATTTCTTCAAATGTATAAAAGTATACTTACCTACATTGTGTAGTGGTTGGAATCATGTACCCCTGAACTAGGCTCTTTGCAGGTATAATTAATTAGATAGTTATACTGGATATGAATGAGCCTTAAATTCAGTGACTTATGCCCTTGTAAGAAGGCCACATGAAGCCACACACATAGAGAAGAAATAGAAATTGGAGGGATACATTTTACAAGCCAAGAAATACTAAGGATTGCCTACAATCACCAAAAGATGGGAGAGGTGGTAAATTAATTAAGCAAGGAGGACGTTAGACTGAAGTAGCTCCAGTGCCTTAATGTCCTAGGTAAGTAAACCAAACCCTAAGCCTATAAATGCTTCAAGGTTAAGAAACTAAAACCTAAGAACCAGCAACAAAGAGCCAACAATGCTTTCCCGGATAAGGCAGTAAGTTAAGCTATAGCCGTCAGATAATTGCTTGGCTTTGCTTCTGCATCTTCTCTGTAAGCCTTGCCCCTACCTCCTGTTGGTGGGGGACTCCTAAACCACAGTTCGAATGGAGTTTTGCTAAAATAAAATCTTTAAAATGTATATTCTTCAGTTGATATTTTAACAGAGGCATGGGACGGTTTCTGTTCCAGAGACTCTAGAAGGAACCTATCCTTCTGATATGATTTCAGACTTCTGTGCTCCTGAACTGTGAGAGAATAAATTTTTGTGATTTTAAGCCACCAAGTTTGTGACAATTTGTTACAAAGGCCTTAGGGAACTAACACATATTGTTTTTTCACAGTCAGAAAGCATTTGTTTATTCCAACTGCTATATTTAGGACATAGGATTTTATTAAATTCCAAATGATTTGGACAAGATTTAATGGACCCCAAGAAAAGAAAAGAGGAATAAAACATGGTTCTTGTTCTCAAGATAATCACAGTTTTTTTAAATCCTAATAATCCATTTAGAAGAAAGAATAAATAAATAAAATCATAGTATTCCAAATGTAGTTCCTACAAAAGCCTTTTTTCCTTAAAATAAAATTATAAAATAAATTATTACATGGGAGGGAATGAATATATTTTAGGTCTTAGACACATATTACTGAGTTTCTCTCCTTTCAGGTATACTATTACTACCAATGTTTTAGTACTGGTGCTAGTATTATAATAGTACAACCAATAACACTATACATTTCCCATCAATTGTAACTGCCTCACCTCTGCTGATATTAACACTAATTTCATATCTGTTTAGAACTGAAATCACATTGTATTTAATTTGACTAATTAAGTATTGTGTTATCAACAGTCTAATTAGGTCTTTTTGTTTCTTATATAATTAGTGGCATCACTTATTTATATTATTTTTTGTTGTAATTATGGTGTTATTCTTATTTATTAGTATTCATTTTAAATAAGCATATATTATTGCAATTTATGTTAATGATTTTGGCAATACTTTACCAAATTTTAGTTTAGTTTATGGTTCTTGACATAACCACTCAATATCTCCTCTGAGAAAACTATTTAGCATTTCAAATTTAACATGTTCAAAACTACACTATTTCCATTCAGAATTAAAGTACCTGAACTTTTCCCATTTTCAGTTAATAGCAATTCCATTCTTTCAGGTGTTCAAGCCAAAAATGTTGTGTCTTAAAAATATATATTTGGTACAAATTAAAAATTATATATATTTAATATAAATTTAAAAATACATTATATATATATTTAGATCTTTATACTCAGTTCATGGCACAGAGCTACTAAATTAAACCCTTGGAATTTCTGAGTGATGGCAACGCTGTTTGTTATTCATGAGGAATGCCTTTCAGTCATACCTGAGTTTACACTAATGAGTGACTTTTCGATGGTGTCTAGATAGCTTCAGGACAGTGCTGGTCACCAATACATGCAATCAGGTGATTAAAGGGTTAGAATTTCAGCCCCACCCACAATCTCCCCTGACAGGGCAGTAACTGAAGGTTTGATTCAGTCACAAACGACCTATATAATCAGTCGTGTCTGCTAATGAAATCTCCAAGAAAACCCTAAGGTAAGCTTTGAGAGCTTCCACATTGGTGAACACAATAAAGTTCTGGGAGGGTGGCATGGAAGTTCTACACAACCTTCCCCTATACCTTGCCCTATCATCTCTTCCATTTGGCTGTTCCAGAACTGTCCTTTATAATAATGTGATAATCCTTAGTATTGTGCTTTCCTGGGTTTTGTGAACATTCTACTGAATTACCAAACCTGAAGAGGGGGTTGTAGGAAGCCTTGATTTGTAGCTAGTTGGTCATATATAGGGATTGGTCCTGGAACTTTTGATTGGCAACTGAAGTAGGGGCAGGCTTGTGGAACTGGGCCCTTAAGTTGTGTGATTTGTGTTAGCTCTAGTTAGTATGAGAATTGAATTGAATTGCTGGATATACAGTTGAAGTTATGGAATTGGTATTAGAAAATATACCACATATTTGGTGTCATAAAAAACTAGAGGTCTTAGTATCATCTTCCTGCTATAACAAAAATACCATAGACTGAGTGGATTAAACAGTGAGCATTATTTCTCACAGTTCTGCAGGCTAGGAAGTCTAAACTGAATGCCTACTTCCTAATACCATTAAAGTGGAGGTTAGGATTCCAACATATGAATTTTAGGGGGATACAAATATTTAGTCAACAATACTGATATTTTCCTGAAAACCTACATGCAATTCACAAGAAATTCTTTGGCCTCCATACCTAAAAAGTATCCAAAATCTAATCACTTCTAAACACATTGCTCTCTATTTCCACATATTAACCACCATAGTTTTAAAATTATTTTTGATTTTTTTCCTACATGTAAGTCATCTGTGGATCTGTTCCTAGGGTATATTTTTTCTCTTTTTTCTTTTTCTTGATATGTTTGGACATAATTTTTATATGGCTAACATTGTGTATGGATAATTACGGAGGACATGGATCACATCATTTCCCACCAGAGAAGATTCACCTCACTCTCAGTGGGCAGATAAAGTGTGCTGATCTGAGCCAGAGTGGACTCAAGCCTGGCGTATTGTTTTAGGAGGCTCTTTTCACCTAATTTTTATCAGATCTTAGGGTATGATCCTCCAAGCTTCCTACCTGAGATCCTGGAAGATACGAATTCAAATATTACTTGCTTAGGACCATGAAACTCCTCTTCGCTAATTTTCTGTTTTGCTTTCCATTTTTTTTGTTTTTGTTGTAGTTAAAAAATTTGAATAATGGTCTGAAGGAAAAGCTAGCATAGTGTTAGGCTCAAATTTTATGTGTTCCTTCTCTTTGGTATCTGAATTAATTGCTAGGGCAGCCATAACAAAGAATCATAGACTAGCTGACTTAACAGAAATGTATTTCCTCACAGTTCTGCAAGCTAGAAATCTGAGACTGTGGTATTGGCAGAATTGGTTTCTTTTGAAGCTTCTTTTACTGGCTGCTAGGTGGCTGTCATCTTCCCGGTCTTTGCACGGTCTTCCCTGTGTCTGTGTTCTGATTTCTTATTAGGACCCAGTCATATTGGTGTCCTAGAATACCTTATTTTACCTTAAATATTTCCTTGAGGTCCCCATCTCCAAATAGTCACATTTTGATGTACTGGAGGTTGGGATTTCAACGTATTAATTTTCGGGGTGACACAATACAGACTATAAGAGTATCTTAACCATAACCCTCTAAGTCCTGACTGCCTGTACAATCTTGAATTCCAATTTTTCTTCCAGATTTTCATGAAATTGCAGATTTTCTAATACATTCTCTTCCACTTAGCAGTAGCTTTATGTTCAGATCGTCTGGATTTCTAACTTCTACCCTATTTCTGGGAATATTGGAGGAGGCCATTAGGTAGACATAAGCAAGAGAAAGGGGCCAGCCCATCACCAAGGAAGACTTCTTCCTCACCAACCCCAAACCCTCCTTAGTTGCCAGTTCCACAGTCAAGGATGCCTGGCTTATCAGGAGGCCCAGACAATCAAGGACACCTAGATTGTTAAGAGGTCCAGGAACACCGGGGCTTCTCTGATTCCAGGGCATTCTCAAGGTCTGGAGACCTTGTCCAAAAGTAACCCCACCTCATTAAAAAAAATAACATCCAGATCTAATTAGCATAGTGGTTTGGGCCCTACTGTGGGCTTTGCTTAGGTGCTTATGGGTAAGGTGCCTGTGCACTGAGAAAAAGATTATATAACCTAGAGCTGCCAATCAACCTGTCAATCAAAGGACTTAACACAGGGCAGGATTTCCTGCCATCTTAAGAAAAAATAAAAGCCAGCCTAACCCTAATAGTGGGGCTGCTTCTGATTTCCAGACAGCCTGCTCTGATGTCTCACGAGTGTACTTTTCACTTTAACCCAGTATACTCCTCACTGCTTTTTTTCTTGTTATCTGGTCTTGACTGAATTCTTTCCTTTGGGAAGACAAGAATTGGGGAAACACCATGCATTACACCAGTAACAGAGAGAAGACGCAAATCTCTTTAGGGAAAAGGATGAGCAGAATATATATTTGCCTCACTATAGTTCCTTTTTATAAGGTCTTGGCCCTTCTTGTTTGGTTCATTAATTCCCTGATGAGCACACACATATGCATGTATACATACACACACTCACACATACCTATATTTATAAAATTTGGCTTTTCTAGGTTTTCCTGGTAGGAATGTTGATATACATTGAGACTCCATAATATCTAGAAACAATGAAGCTACATAGACATAATAAAGGACTTATATTAAATATGTTAGAGTGGATAATTAAGGGAAGAGGGAGAGAAGTTTGGATATATGTAATTCACTTGGTTGTTGTACCAAGGAGATGACATGAACCAATAATGGTAGTGCACCATGAAGAAATTTTGATATAATAAGTATAAAAAAAGATTATGTAAATAACGTAAAGACCAAAATAGTAGAGGGAAGGATGAGAAGAAAGTGATTATCACATATAGTCTTATAGCTGTTAATATTGTAGGGTACAAATATTTAAAATAAGATTTCTACATTTGGTTTCATGTTAAGCATGCTACTTATCAACTCCATTTTCATTTGAAATTTTGAATGCTTTTGAAAGTCAAGATTCATAGAGGCTTTTTATCTTTACTAAAATTACTTTGTGTGAATACATAGTACATTTTAAAAACCAATCTCCTATTTTTGAATACAGTAGTCAGAGTGGCTAGTTTGAGCCCTTCCTCTAACAGAAATACACACAGCGTATGCAAAGCTGGCTTTTGTTCTTCTTTACAGCAAGTCATTTTCACAGTTTATCCACATTTGTATTTTGATACTGATGACTGATACTCAACTAGCCTTTTATCTTGAGATGAAATGGAACAATTTTTCCTTTTCCATTCATGGACAACCACTTTCAATTACTAATATGAGGGTAATCAGCAGGGCTTATCTTTCAAACTTTGCTATTTTTTCTTCTTGCTATTGTATCACTTGTACCATTAGTTTTGTTTAATTTCATTCTCAATGAACCACACTATAAATCTAGATGACTCTGCTTTGATGAACTGAGTGAAAATGAAAAACAGGCTATTTCATACTGAGCTATTGATTAAGGATTCTTTCGAAACTTGAAAAATCTGGCAACCTTATGGTTATGTTTACACATGGCAAAATTAGCTAGATTGGATTTTATGGTATTATCTTTGGATATTTACTACCATGTTTATCATTTCCTTTATTGTGTGTGAAAGTGTGAGTGTATGTGTATGCATATACTCAACTTACTGAAAATTAAATCAATGACCTCCCTCATTAAATAACAATGTATTTGCTCACATGCTATTCTTTCTTTCAAATCTGAAAATGAAACTGAGCAAGTATTAGAAATAAACCAAAATCAATAGTTTTGGTATATATTAAAACAATTTCTAGTGTTCATTGAAAAAATAAAGGATGATTGTAATTTTGCAAGTAAATTTTCTAGATAAGATTTCTAGAATATTCAATACCAATGAAATTTACAAATTCCTTTATCCTCAGCTGAAGAATTTTTCTTTCAAAGGAACATTACATTGACATATGTTTATCTGGCTTAAATATCAGGGTATTTTACTTTCATATCTCTGGAGTTGGCAAAGTCATTCCTTGAATGAAAGTAACCAAGAAAAATGTGTTTCTTCTCAAGTATAATTCTATTCTCACTGATATTCAATTCTTAAACTTCTGCTATTATCCCGGTATTGCTATTTTATGAGAATTTAAACACATGACCTCTTCACTGAGAGCTGATACCATGAACTCATAACAAATAGTCACTGCCAAAAAGTAACTCTCACGCTGAAATGTTGCCTTTGCATTGGCTCACCTGAAAAGAGTTGAAGGTGAGTCACAGATTCTTGTGAATGATTTTCAAATGTAATTAATTAATAAGTTTGTTTTAGTTATTGTTGCATATCAGAGTACCCCAAAATTCAGTGGCCTAAAATAATACTGATTTCATAATCTAGACCAAGGTCAAAAAATGTAGAGAAAGCACAATGGAAATGGCTTGTGTCTGCTCCACGGTGGCTGGAGCTTTAGTTGAGAGGACTTCAAGCCTAATGAGCTCAAGGAGTCAGAATGATCTGAAAGGATGTCCACTCATGTGTCTGGTGGTTATTGCTGGCTGTTAGCCTAGATCTCAACTGGACGGTAAACACATACATATGAACTTTCCATGTGATCTGGGCTTCCTTTTAGCACAGGAGCCTTAGGGCCATTAGATTTCCTACATGACCATTCAGAGCTCCAGTGTTATTGTTCCAGTGAATAATGCAAAATCTGCATCACTTTAATGAGCCGAGGCCTGGAAGTCACTGAGTGCCACTTCTTCGTCTCATTTTGATGGTCACAAACACACACACAACTTAAGGGGAGTGGAATTAGCTATAACTATTAATGGGCTTATGACAATGTTCTAAATCATTTTGTTGAATGGGATCTATTGTTATCGTGGTAGTGAGATAATGTGATCTGCCTGCCATTTGTGGCTTAGAAAACTAATTTAAAAAAGCTAACTTATAAATTATACCATTCCAAGATACACACATACATTTTTATGTGTACAGATAAAAATCCTTATTTTGTGTACACAAATAATCCTTTGTCTGCTTTTTTTACATAGAGAAGATTTCAATGTGTGAAAATCCTTTGTAGTTTGCCTATTTCGTATCTTTCATATGCTTGTCTATATAATACTATTGCTTTGGTTCTAAAACCTATGCTGCTTGTTTCCCTGAGGATATTGAGCTGCAGGATTTCTGGGTTAGAGTAATTGATTTGCTAATACAGTGGAATCTCAAACACAAGAGTACTTATATTAAAGTGTTGAGATTAAGAAAAGTGATGCTTGAAGTGACAGTTGATATTGAGTATCACAAATGATGAACATATCAGCCTTATTCCCCTGAGCATACACTTTACTATGTAAACCTATGTTTTAAAATACATGCTTTCAGCTATGCCAATAATTTCAAAGACTTTCTCAACAAGGAGATACTATATGTTATAAATAATTATGAAATTATTTCATAACTGCTGGTATCTTTTATGAAATGTGTGTTCAGTGTTACATCAAAACCTTTATTGGGTTCAAGTTGCAACAAGCAATTCTGATTGTACATGTAATTACAAATCCATTTGAATGGGAAAATTTACACATTCAAAACTAGGTAATTAGTAAGTGTATATGTTGATTAAAATGTTCATTTTCATCATTTTGTTTTACTGTTTAATATACCAAATACATGAAAACACACACAGACACACACATAATCCACTGTACACTTAATGGACTGATGCCTTTTATTGTGTACAGAGATGGGTAGTTCGGCACAGAGAGAGAGGGAGAGGGGAGGGAATTGTGTTGGCTTATGTGTTAGGCAAAAATTCAATTTTAATATGTAATAAACATACAGTGGTTCCAAAATATACATGCCTAATAACAATATATATATTTTCCAGCTGCTTTGCATCCTTGCCAAAATTTGGCATTACCCTTTTGTTTTAGCCATTTTAGTGAGTATTCTGTATAGTTAAATCTGACTCTGTTTCTCACTTATATTTCCCTGATTATACAAGATATTGGGAAAACTTTTATGTTTGTTTATTGTCCATTTGGATACTATTTTATATGAAGTTTCTTTTCAAGGTCGTTGCCTACTTTCTATTGGGTTATATTTTCTTATGATTTTAACAATCAGTTAATGTATTCTGTTTATTGTCTTTTTAAAATTACATGTACAGCAAATGTATTTTCACTCCTTTTGTTTTGTCTTTTCACTGAATGGATATAATTTTTTAATATTGTTTAAATATTAAATACATTATGTTGGATAATATTCTCTATTTTAATGTAGTCAGATTTGTCACTTTTAAAAAAAATTTGAGTGTCTTTCCTTAACAAAAGGCTAGGGAAGTATCTCCTAATATTATATTCTAAACATTTTACTGGCTTATCTTTAACCTTAAATTCTATAAAATATATGAAATCAATGTTTGTTTTTGGTATGAGGAAGGGGTCAAGATACAGCTTTTGAATAACTGATGGATCCAACATGATGTATTAAAATCCTTTCTTCTCTCTCCTTTGAACCTTCATTTTGTCCTAAGACAAGTGCTGTATGTGCAAGTCTTGCTTTTGGAGACCTTCTTCTGATCCATTTCTCTGTTTTTCATCATTGTAGAAATACCATACAGTTGTAATTAATTTACTATTATAAGCTTTGATATTTCAGTAGTGTAATTCTTTCAACTTTGTTAATATTCTTCAAGATTCCTCAGATTATTCTTGGTGATTTTAATTTCCATATAAATTTAGAACTAGCTTGTCAAATACAAAAAACTGCTGGGTATTCGATTGGAATTGATTTGGATTACAGATCTACTTTAGATAATTGACATCACTACGTGATAGACTCTTCTAATACCTTAACATTTAGTGCATCCATCTCAACACGTGTTTTATATATCTTTTGTGTGTAAAGCCAACACACAAATTTTGTTAGATTTATTCTTTAGTATTAGATGAATTTTAATGTTTCTGTAAGTGGTATCTTTCTAAAATTTCATTTTCCAATTTTTTATGGATATAGACATGCATTTGATTTTTGTACATTATCTCAATAGCAAGTGATATAGTTAAATCTGCTTATAAAATCTTATAATTTATTATACTACAGATTGTGTACAATATAATAATGCCATCTACAAATACTGATAGAATTAGTTCTGCCTTTCAAAATCTTTTTGTTGTTGTTTCCCTCTCCTCTTATTTAACTCCTTAATATCTCTGGTAGAATACTAAACAAAAGTGGGAAGAGTAGACATACTTTTCTAAGAATTCAGCATTTTACCATTATACATTTTGTTGAAGTTTATTTGATATGAAGTTTGTTAAAGTACATTTAACCAGCAAAAGGAGATTTCTATTTTTAGTTTGTAAGTAAATAAATATAGATAAATTACACTGTATCTTTGATAATGTACTGAGTCTGGAATGATCTCTTTTTCTGTTTTTATCTTCTCATACATTTTGTCCATACAGATATTTCCACTTGTGAAATGTCTACTAAATACTATATGCTAATGATTAGTATTTTTTAAATGAATGTATTCAAGTTCATCAAGGTTTCCTTTATGGTCAGTAGTTTTTTGTTTTGTTTTGCTTTGCTTTTTCTTTTTCTTGTTTAATAAATATTTCATATCCTCAATTTGAAGATTAACTCATATGTTTTAGTTTAAAGTCTTTAATATTTTCCTTTTTGACTTAGACAAAGTTATTGATCTGGAAATAATCTTTAAATACATTGTGACATGGAGTCTAATATGCTCCTTCCCCCCATGTGTACATGTTATTAACCTACAACCATTAATCAAAAAGCACAGCCTTTATTCACAACTGCTGAGTTGCATGTGTCAAGTAAATGTTTATTTCTTGGTTTATTTATCTATTCTTGTGCATATACAAGAGTGTATTAAATAATACACATTTATCATAAGTCTTGATATTGGCAATGTAAGTAATTCAGCTTTTAATATTTCACAACTTAATAGCTAAAGA
Source organism: Smutsia gigantea (assembly GCA_032199065.1). NCBI lineage: Eukaryota > Metazoa > Chordata > Mammalia > Pholidota > Manidae > Smutsia > Smutsia gigantea. Next base: position 164,462 of record JAVSCE010021475.1, read on the forward strand.
AATACTTATATTTTCAGTTGCTTTCCAGGTAAATTAAAAAAATTACTCGCATAAAGTTGTTTGTGATATCTTATGTTTTTTTTTATATTGACATGATCTGAAATTATGTCCACTTTTATTTCTGATATTGGTAATTTATGTTATTATTTTTTCTTTATCAGTGTTGCCAAGTGTTTATCACTTTTTGAGTTGTATTGAATGCTTATGTGTAACTTTTTAAGAAATAGTCAATTGATTATTTTACAGAGTCGCTGAACGATTTTACATTTTCTCCAGTAGTATATGAGAGTTCTCATACTCCATGTCCTTATTCAGGAAGTGTACAACAAATGTTAGGTTATGCTTGCTAAGAAGAAAAGTTGCTGATCTCCAGATTTATCCATTCTACTTTTGATCTGGCCTATGGAATTCTGCCTTAAACATCTTCCCTTGCTTTGAATGCCCAGTAATTCTTGCTTACCTTTCATGATCAATCTCTGACCTATCCCAAAATGTATTTCATCTCCTCTTTGCCCAATGACTCTTAGTTCTTCATGTTCTGAAGTCCGTATGCCATAGACACATTCTTAGTTATCATAATTTAGTCTTTTTTATTAGATTAGGTATTTCTTATAGGAAAAGTCATGTATTATTTACCCTTTTCACCTGCTTTGGAGCTTGATGCATATTAAGAGCTCAATAAATTTTGGATTGTTAAATGAAATAGTAAACAGAATTTTATAACTCTATGCCTTGCTGATTATCTGTAAAAGCTTGCAAATGAACATTTACTAAATGTAGACACACGGAATTGCATTGATCACTTCTAAGACTTGAACCATTCTGAGTGCAATTAACAAATAAAACGAGATATCAAGACACTTCTGAGAACACGATTTGATTTAAAATTTAATCATCGCTCACTCATGACTGCCACTGGAGTTTAACTTATTAGATACCATCTGCTGCCTAAACATCTAGAGAATATTTTTAAGGAATATCTTTCTAGAGGAAATGATAATCTTGTGCCAACTTGTTTATCACTTCTCTGGTTGCTGGCATTTAAACCTTGTAACAACAAAAATTATGGTTGAGTGCATAAGGCCATAAATGAAAACTAAATATGATAAGAACACAATGAGAATGTAAATGACTTGTTTTTTGCCAGATTCATTACTTCTAGTATTATAATGAGCTATGTGAATGTGAGACTAGGTTACATGGCAACAGAATAGTGATTTAGAAGGCAGGCTTCATTCAGATAAGTGCTAGACTGAGTCAGCTATACCTTTAAATACTACTGTGATCTTATACAATTGGTAAACCATTTTACCTTAGTTTTTCCTTCAGAACTACTAAATAATAATAATCTTATAAATTGTGGTAACAAATGTATGTGTACTTATATACTTCGTTATTTTATTCATGGTCCACAAAATTTGGGTAAGATGGCCATTTAGGACTGAAGGGGTCCAGAATGCCACCTCAAAATATGCCCCTTTGGCCTAAGGATTATTTTGAAAACAATTGAGAACAGCAGATGCAAGAAAAGTTCCCTGTCCTTCCATTTTGTGTCTAAAAGCAGGCATAAATTTCCCTTTGTGAAGGAAGCACAATCTTCCCCCATGTGACGGCGTCCCTGTCTCCCGTTCCAGGAAGACCAGGAAGACGAGAGTGACTCATCACCAGAGACAAGAGATGAAACCAAAATGAGTCTGCATAAATAAACCTACTAATCCTAATCTTCCATTAATTTCCCTATATGTTTCCTAGTCATTCCACCAGGGTTTATGGTCCCTTAAAGCCCAAATTCCTTTTCCTTTATTAAAATGGTGTAAACCCCTGAGACTAACCACTTTTTTTAGTTCACTTTTCTGTGAAATCCAATGCATACATATATCAATAAAAATTATATGCTGTTTTCTCCTGTTTATCTACCTTTTGTTAGTTAAATGCACATGCTCCCAGAGAGTGAGACTAAGAGGGCAGAGGAAAAGTTTTCATCCCCAAGACCCTTAGATGTAAGACATTTTTACTTTAATAATGGATATCTCTATTTAGAATGAGATGCTTTTAAAGTATTATCCAGAAAAAAAACCTAAAGGAAAAAAAATAAGTTTAAAAAACCAACTTTTCCAAGTTACCTGGGTCTCAGATTTTTAGGAGTTATTCTTCTTGACATCCTCTGTGAAACCTAACCATTTTGAAACAGAGCAGGCACACTGTGCTTAATAAATATATTAATATTTGCAATGTCCCTTTGTTCTCTTTTAACTACAAATTATTTTTTAAAGCATTGTATTAGTTTGCTCTGGAGCCTGCAGTCCCACTACAGACTCCAGGGAGGATTTCTGGCCTTGCCTCTCACAGCTTGGAGTGGCTCTGTATATTCCCTGGCTTGTGGCTGCAAAGCTCCCAACTCTACCTTCTTCTGCACATGGGCTTCTATTCTCTGTGTGTCTTTCTTCTCTCTCTTATAAGGACACTTGGATTTAGTGGATAACCCAGGATGATCTCATCTTGAGCAATTTAATTTAAATGTATCTGTCAAAACCTTTTTTTCCAAATAATGTCACATTCACAGATTCTGGAGATTAGAACATGGTTTTGTGTTTTTTGGGGCCACTATTCAACCCACTACACCAGGGATGGATTACTTAACTTGGCAGCAAGTAGTTGATGCTAAACTTGATGCTGTAGACATCCTAATTTTTCAAATACAATTTTGCTTTTTCTCTTTTTTTCCATCTTGATCATTTCTGACAACAGGCGTTACATCTGTGAATGTATTCTCATAAAGGTACTACCGCTATTGACTGTTATCTTCTGAACACATATAATACATCAGGCCAGGAGCTAAAATTTCATCCCATAATTTCATTAATCTGTATAAAAAACAGTTATGCATTCATTTTTCAGATGTAGGGACCTCTCATGCTGAGATATTTAGAGAGATTTCATGACAAATTCATGGTTCAGTCAGTAAGAAACAGAACTGAAAGATAGAGCCCATCTCTGTTTATAAATTGTGCTGTATTCCTGCATTCTTGCTTTACACTTCATTTTGAATTTCTTGAGAGAAGGGCTGCTGAGGGTTATTCTACATTTCTGTTGGATCAGTACACCATGTACTAGTTTTTCTCTCATTCTGGTGCAGAAGCTGCTGCTCCTTGGCTGTATATTCTCTATGTTGTTCGGTAGTTTATTTGTAACTGTATCTTTTTTTTTTTAATATAATTTATTTTATTATCATTAATTTACAATTACATGTGCAATATTACGGTTATTAAACTACCCCTTCATCAGGTCCCCCCCACCAACCCCATTACAGTCACTGTCCATCAACGTAGTGAGATGCTATAGAATCACTACTTGTCTTCTCTGAGTTGTACTGCCCTCCCCGTGCCCCCCCAACATTACATCTGCTAATCGTAATGCCCCTTTTTCCCTCTTATCCCTCCCTTCCCGCCCATTTTCCCCAGTCCCTTTCCCTTTGGTAACTATTAGTCCGTTCTTGGGTTCTGTGAGTCTGCTGCTGTTTTGTTCCTTCAGTTTTTTTCTTTGTTCTTATACTCCACATATGAGTGAAATCATTTGATACTTGTCTTTTTCGGCTTGGCTTATTTCACTGAGCATAATACCCTCTAGCTCCATCCATGTTGTTGCAAATGGTAGGATTTGTTTTCTTCTTATGGCTGAATAATATTCCATTGTGTATATGTACCACTCTTCTTTATCCATTCATCTACTGATGGACACTTAGGTTGCTTCCATTTCTTGGCTATTGCAAATAGTGCTGCAATAAACATAGGGGTACACCTGTCTTGTTCAAATTGGGCTGCTGCATTCTTAGTGTAAATTCCTAGGAGTGGAATTCCTCGGTCAAATGGTATTTCTATTTTGAGTTTTTTGAGGAACCTCCATACTGCTTTCCACAATGGTTGAACCAATTTGCAGTCCCACCAGCAGTGTAGGAGGATTCCCTTTTCTCCACATCCTCGCCAACATTTGTTGTTGTTTGTGTTTTGGATGTTGGCCATCCTCACTGGTGTGAGGTGATATCTCATTGTGGTTTTGATCTGCATTTCTCTGATGATTAGCAATGTGGAGCATCTTTCCATGTGCCTGTTGGCCATCTGAATTTCTTCTTTAGAGAAGTGTCTATTCATGTCCTCTGCCCATTTCTTAATTGGATTATTTGCTTTCTGTTTATTAAGGTGCATGAGTTCTTTATATATTTTGGATGTCAACCCTTTATCAGATACGTTTTTTATGAATATATTCTCAATACAGTAGGATGTGTTTTTGTTCTACTGATGGTGTCCTTTGCTGTACAGAAGCTTTTCAGCTTCATATAGTCCCACTTGTTCATTTTTGCTTTTGTTTCCCTTGCCCGGGAGATATGTTCATGAAGAAGTTGCTCATGTTTATGTCCAAGAGATTTTTGCCTATGTTTTTTTCTAAGAGTTTTATGGTTTCATGACTTACATTCAAGTCTTTGATCCACCTTGAGTTTACCTTTGTGTATGGGGCTAGACAGTAGTCCAGTTTCATTCTCTTACATGTAGCTGTCCAGTTTTTCCAACACCAGCTGCTGAAGAGGCTGTCATCTCCCCATTGTATATCCAAGGCTCCTTTATCAAATATTAATTGACTGTATATGTTTGGGTTAATGTTTGGATTTTCTATTCTGTTCCACTGGTCTGTGGGTCTGTTTTTGTGCCAATACCAAATTGTCTTGATTACTGTGGCTTTGTAGTAGAGCTTGAAGTCAGGGAGTGTAATTCCCCCTGTTTTATTCCTCCTTCTCAGGATTGCTTTGGCTATTCGGGGTCTTTTGTGGTTCCATATGAATTTTAGAATTGTTTGTTCCAGTTCATTGAAGAAAGCTGTTGGTAGTTTGATAGGGATTGCATTGAATCTGTAGATTGCTTTAGGTAGTATAGCCATTTTGACAATATTGATTCTTCCTAGCCAAGAGCATGGGATGCATTTCCATTTGTTAGTGTCCTCTTTAATTTCTCTTAGGAGTGTCTTGTAGTTTTCAGAGTACAGGTCTTTCACTTCCTTCGTTAGGTTTATTCCTAGGTATTTTATTCTTTTTGATGCAATTGTGAATGGAATTGTTTTTCTGATTTCTCTTTCTGTTAGTTCATCATTAGTGTATAGGAAAGCAACAGATTTCTGTGTGTTAATTTTGTATCCTGCAACTTTGCTGAATTCAGATATTAGTTCTAGTAGTTTTGGAATGGAATCTTTAGGGTTTTTTATGTACAGTATCATGTCATCTGCAAATAGTGACAATTTGACTTCTTCTTTACCAATCTGGATGCCTTGTATGTCTTTGTTTTGTCTGATTGCTGTGGCTAGGACCTCCAGTACTATGTTGAATAACAGTGGAGAGAGTGGGCATCCCTGTCTTGTTCCCGATCTTAGATGAAAAGCTTTCAGCGTCTCGCCGTTTAGTATGATGTTAGCTGTGGGTTTGTCATATATAGCCTTTATGATGTTGAGGTACTTGCCCTCTATACCCATTTTCTTGAGAGTTGTAATCATGAATGGATGTTGAATTTTGTCAAATGCTTTTTCAGCATCTGTGGAGATGATCATGTGGTTTTTGTTCTTCTTTTTGTTGATGTGGTGGATGATGTTGATGGATTTTCGAATGTTGTACCATCCTTGCATCCCTGGGATGAATCCCACTTGATCATGGTGTATGATCCTCTTGATGTATTTTTGAATTCGATTTACTAATATTTTGTTGAGTATTTTTGCATCTACGTTCATCAGGGATATTGGTCTGTAATTTTCTTTTTTGGTGAGGTCTTTGCCAGTTTTGGTATTAGAGTGATGCTGGCTTCATAGAATGAGTTTGGAAGTAT
>JAVSCE010021476.1:0-53998 GCA_032199065.1 Smutsia gigantea
TCTCTAAATCAGTGAATCCTAACCTTGACTGTAGGTTAAAATGGTGAGGATTGGATCTTTTAAAAATACTAAGAGCTGTTGTTCCACTCCCACTCCCATTAAAACAGAGCCTCCGAGAGTGGAACCAGGATATTGATAATTTTTAAAAGCTCCCTGGGTAATGCTAATGTGTAGGTAGGGACGCCAAACATTTTCTAAATGTTTCATTTAGAAAAATGCTTCAAAGTAATTTAGCTAAACAGGAATAGACACTGTTCTTTAAGTAAGTGGTGGTGATTTAACTAAACTATTCAAACCTATGATTGAACTTTATTTAGGAGTTAGATAAAGAGAAGAAATGGGGAAAAGAAGAGAGTCGAGTTTTGTTAAATTGTTTGTGGACATGGACATGCATGCAAGATATTTACTGGATATCAGAAATAACAGCTCCTCTCAGGAACCACCCCAAAACCCCCACCTCAAACTCTCCTGGAGCAGTGTTATCTTGGTGTTTAAAAATGTATATGCATTTAAAAGTAATTAAATTGAAAGTTAATTATTCTGAGCATCATTTTACCAGGGGAAAGTTCTCTTTAAATTTAACAGATTTTCTATTTAAAGCGTTTTGTGTCGTGTTCCTAGGTTAAACATAGAAGAAGGCTCCCAAGGCAAGTCCTTGGCTCTTATCCAAAAGACTTTTTAATTAATAGCATATTTGTTAAGGTTAAAAATAGACCTTTAAGGGAGGCCTTTCTTTAAGGAAATCTATACCTCCCACTCTTTAATTAAGGCTTCCTGGCTTGAGACATGCTCCCTGAAATTCTAGTCTTTTGGTCTACTTCTCTAAAAGCTTATTTCCAGAGATTGGTAACAACCAATTCTCTACCCATGAGCATGAAGACTCAGGCAGTGATAAGCTCCACCTTGCAGAAATCAAAGGTTCTCTCATCTTCTTCGCATTGACTGCATCCATGGATGGAAGACCCAGCCGCTATCTGCATCCCCAGAAAATTGCCACCCGCTTTTCAACTACACCAAAAAGTGGTTTATTACAGATATGCATATTTACATTTTTTTCCTGCCTGAAATTTTCCATTTCTCTTATGACTTCAACATTTATTTAGTACTGACATTATAGTACTGGAATTTTTTATGGTCAGAGTCGATTTTTTTCAGTCAAGACCTTCTCCACAAGTTTCTGGAACTTCCCTCCTCTTCTCCAGATCGAATGAAAAGGTTCAAAAAATTCTGCAATTCAGAGAGAAACATGCTGAAGAAAATCTTTGAGTTAGGTTACTAGAACTTCTTAGCTTGGAGGAATCTGGCTTCAGAGTAACCCATTAATTGTCTAAGTGTATATGGAGATTAACGGTAACCAGCTATTTTGCACATTCACTGATAACAGAACAAAGGAAGCCTAGCTAAATTGCCACAAGAAGGATTTACAGGGATTCATATAAGGTTTTCCACCGAAACAGGTGAACAAGCGAGAACTCTCTTCTTTAAAGATTTAAAATAAAAAACGACGCACTCCCTTGTACTGGCTGGCATTTGGTTGGTCTTGAGGGAAGGATAATCAGCCAAGGCCTTTTCACTCTACAGCGACAGCCACGTTACAACTAGCTCTTTTCTAGAAGATGAAAGCATTGGTTCATGTAAATGAAGGGCCAGCGGGCGGACTACAGGGGTTGCTGGATTCAGGGGTCCGAACAGTAAGCTGGGCACTCTGCTTCTTCTCATCTCTCACTCTGCTCGACTTTACTGTCTTTATGACTTTCTCCTTGTGACACATGGCCGCAGGCAGCTTTGAGCTTACTCTAACCTTCGTACGACGTCAGTGGAGGATCCTGACCGGCCTCGAGCCCGCCCCTGGGCCACTCACTCTCTGATGCCCAGACGGTCAGCCGGACGGGGTTGTGTGCCTGTCCCCGTGGCAGAGGCGGTGAGAACCCTCCACTGGCAGAGCCCACAGGTCATATGGCGATGCCAGGAAGGAGAATCTCGAAAGGAAAATAAATAGGACAGACAGAAAAATAACGTGACTGCAAGAGGATACATTTGGGCAAAATTTTTTTGTTCTCCTGCACTCATATGATGGCAACTGCCATCCAAAATTTTAATAGACTACACTGACGTCTGAAGCCCCTAAGCTAAACACTAATTTTCTTTTTTGGCTGAACTTTTAGTTTGGACTATCTTTTTCATTATTTTCGTGTTCTGGGTTTGGGTTTTTTTTGGGTGGGGGGAGCAGAGGCAAAATAATAAGCTCCTGATAAACTAGTTAAAGTAGGAAGGCATGTAACCTTTCCCACTCTTTGGATCACTAGTAACCAATCTGACCTTGATTTGGTTTGAATCTACTGGCCATGACTCTCCACAGGAAATTTCCTATTGTCCTTTTCTATTCTTAGTATTTTCCTCCATCTTCACAGGGTTACAGTGGCCAGATAACTGCCCACCAGTGGGACCCTGGCTGTCTTTCTCAGAGTCTAAACCACAAACCTTCCCTGGCTCCAGAGAAGAGAGAGTCCAAGGCCCCCAGCATCTGAAGCCCTGAGAGGATTCGTAGTGATCTTCTTGCTCCCAGGGCCCAGAGACAATCACAAGTGTTGATGGTACATTTGCCAAAGTTTGGGCTGTTCGGTCTTAACTAAAACTATGTATATCATTCAGGGAAGACACAGAATTCATCTCAGGTGGTTCAAAGAGATTATATAAAGAACCATGTACAGACAGGGCAGGGTTATGGAATAAAACAACAGAATGAAGATATCCGGAGACTAGCAACTGTGGGAGCCATTTACCACCCCTGAGGCCAGAGAGACAAAGAGGAAATGGGGTTACCTGAGATGGGAGAGAGCTGACGGTGGGGACAGGGACCCCTGGCAGGAACTGAAGGCATGGAAGGGATTATCCATGCTCCCTCTTGCCCTGGACCAAATCCACTGGCAGCTGGTTGGCAAGGGGCCCTCGAGATGTGGTCCACGGGGATCCATGTTCCAGGACCTGAAGAGAGCACAGAAGGCGGGGAATGGATTAGGAATGGGCAGCGCCAAGCAAGAGCCACCAGCGGGCCAGGGGGCCACCAGCAGACTCCTCTAATCTCAAAGTCCAAACTTCAGTCTAACTCATTTTTAGGATCTCTCCTCCAGCATCGGCAGAGAGGAGGCTCCGTCTGTGTCTCTCTGCTGTGCGTGTGTGTGTGAGTGCGCGTGAATGTGTGACGGTGGTTTTAGACTCTGAAATCAGCCTGAGCTTGAATCTGAGCTCTGTGACTTAGTAGTTATGTGGTCTTGAACAAGTTATTTAGTGTCACCAAGCCTTGGTGTCCTCATCTATAAAATGGGGATAATCATAGTGCCCACCTTAAAGGGATTTTGTGCCAATTAAATGAGATAATCCGCGTAAAGTGCTGAGCATGGCGCCTGGCCTGGAATAAGGGCACAGAGGCCCTCAGCAGAGGCTGGTCCTTTCCGAGCTGCTCTTAAAGAAAGAGCTTCACCCAGCTCCCCAAAGCAGGCAATTTTTAGGGCCAGTCTACTCTAAATTCAAACTATTTGAAAGTGAAGAGAGTAGATCCAAGAGTTGTCACACCAAGAGAAAAAATTTTCTTCTTCTTTTTTTAATGTCTATGTGAGTGATAGATATTAACTAAACTTATTGGGGATGGTAATCATTTTATGACATATGTAAGTCAAATAATTATGCTGTATGCCTTAAACTTACACAGTGTTGCATTTCAATTATCTCAATAAGGCTGGAAAAACAATTAGCAGACAAACAAGCATCTCTCAAGCCTGCAAAGAGGCAGCCCTGCTAAGAACACCCAGAACGTGCATCTCCCAAGAAGCATCTGCATTCAGTGGTGGTGACCTCAGGGTTTCCCCAAATAAAGTGATGGCTTCGCATCAGTGTGACCAAGGGGCCCATTCAGATGATTTTCCCTAAAGAAAGAATATGCCACAAATAACAGAAAATTACTACCAATGTTAAAATGATACTTTTAAGAGAGTGAAAACAAAACAGAACAAAATGTCTTAGTCTGTTCCAGCTGCTATAACAGAATATCACGGGATGAGTGGCTTAAACAATGGATATTTATCTTCTCACATCTTTGAGAGCTAGAAGTCTCAGATTAAGGTCCAGCTGGGTCTGCTCCTGAGCGCTCTTTCTGGATTGCAGATGGCCACCTTCTCCCTGTGTGCTGACACGGTCTCTCCGCAGTGTGTGTGTGCGCTGAGAGAGAGCGGCAGAGTGAGCTCTCTCCCTCTTCTTATAAGGGCACCGGTCCTATAGGATTGGGACCCAAACATGGATCACCTCCTTCAGCCTCACCTCCTAAAGCCTTCATGTAAAGTTTCAACGTATGGATTTTGGAGCACACAGTTCAGTTCACGGCACAAAACAAAATAAAACTCTAATCCCACAAAGTGGCTCAACACCCATGATTTTTCAGATGCCCCCCAAATATTCCTGGTTATCAAAAGAGCCTCATCCAAAGCCAGGATGTTTACCCTGTGAGGCAACAGCGTCACTCGTACACATATAACCAACTGAAACACATCCATAGCTTTACCAAAGGACATGTGAGAGCATGTTCCTAGCCCCAAGTGGAAAACAGCCCAAACACCTCTTACTGCAGGATGGGTAAACAGGGCTGGTGCGTTCGGGCAACAGAAGAGCACACAACAGTGAAGATGAGCAGCTGCAGGGATTCGTCTCACAAACACGATGGAAGAAGCAAGACACAGAAAAGCACATGTTCTGTGATTCTTTTAATGTTGAGTTCAAATTAGGCAAAATTCTGGACTAGAAGTTAGGACAGTGGATGTCCTTGGAAGAAGGGGGGGAATGACTACATGGAACCTTGGGGAAGAAGGCTCTGGGATTCCAGAGATGTTCAAATGTTCCATTTCTTGGTCTGGGTGCTGGTTACACAGGTTTGCTCATGATGTGAAAATCCACTGAGCTCCGGACTTTTCTGTCTGTATGTTAGACTTCATTAAAATTTGCAAACTTCAGGGCCTGACATCTGATTCTGGGCATGTCCAGCTTTCCTAGTCCTCCACATGTGTTCATGATCGGCTGCATCCCACATGCTTTTTGCAGAGCCCGAGCAACAGGTCAGGCTGGGAGGAAAACATAGAGCAGCTGTGAAAGCCCACAGGAGAGGGAGAAGCACCCCCGGGGAACCGGGGCACAGAAAGAAGCCAGAGCTGATGAGCTGGTGGGAACACAATTGAGAGAACTTCGGCAATCTGGGCAAAATTAAACAACATAGCGAAAGAATGCTTGTTTTGCAAGAGTGGATAATATTTTCAGAATCATAAAGAAAAGAAATTATTTTTGCCAGAATCATTATTATAATATCATATCTGCACATACTGTGAATTTGGGAGGGAAAAGCCAGGTTCCCTGAACACAAATGCAAATAGGTACAGACTGGCTTCATGCTCATTTGCATTTGCATGCTTGTAACATTTCCTGTGAAACAAGATGTGAAGAATATTCCACCTCACCCAGCAGACAATGCTGATGTTTTTGCTGTCACAGTAGGCCTGTTCACAATCAGGTCAACTTTTAAAACTAAGGTTAGTGAATATTTATTCTATGTAGTCAGATTTTATAGTTCTTTTTGGCTGAAATAATAGGACTCTGCCTGTGCAAAACTTTTTTAGATTCCAATCTATAGATGTTATCTGCTATCTTTATACACACAGGACCACAGAAGTACTTTATATTCTTCGCAGAAATGAAAATGGGGAGGGGGTGGGCAGTGTCAGGTGTGCGATCCTGCCTCTGAAAGTTGCCTAGGAGAAAGGGCAACACAGGAACATCATCATCCCCCAGAGGCCTGAGATGTTAGCATCATCACCACCATCATTACCATTTCGTGATCAACTGCTAACCACCAGGCACTGGTTTATGAAATTTGCATGTATCATGTGCAATCCTCACAGCTGCTATTATTTCCATGGTACTGACAAGGAAGCTGGTGCTCAGAGATGCCAAATAACCTACCCAATGACACACAGCCAATCAATGAGAGACTGGATTGCTCAAGTCTGTTTGACTCTGAATTATGTTCTTGGCACTCTGCTCTGCTGTCTTCACGAATGAGTGAAAATTGAAGAGATAGGTAAAGCCAGAGTGGGCCTGCAGACAGGCAGATCCAGGAGGAAAGAAATGATCTGTTAAGGCAAAAAAGCAGGAACAGGAATAAGGATTTAGAATGTCCTGCTCAAAGATCTCTCTGCTCTTATTGCCTTTTGAGGTTAGGAAGGACTATGGGGGAAAGTCCGTGTTTTTGCTGAATAGCCTTAGATGGGTTACAACCAACAGAGAGATGCAGGCTTCCAGTGGCAGTTTAAAGAGATACAGACCTGGAGGAATATTCCAGAGACTAGCAGGCAGGGTCCATGTTGTTTGTCACCTTGTCTGAGATGTTCCCTGGCCGTGGATGCTGTAAGGTGAAGCAATGGACATCTGCCTCAGGAGAAGGTGAAAGGGATACTTCTGAAGGCTTGGATCATTAGAGAGAACGAAAGCATCCTAGAGAAAGTGGGAGAATTAATCCAAGAGAAGAGACAAAAAGAAACGAATCCAAGGGGTAGGTATAGTTTGGCAAGAATAAGAGAAGTGGCCAGCAGGAGAGAGATGAGAAACTACACCAGCGGATGCCATGGACAGAAACCAAACCAGGTCTGTTCCCAACAAGGGAAGCGACGCTTAAGAAAAGTCAAGGGAGAGAAGGATAGTCAGTAAAACTTATTTTCTAAAATTCTGGAGAAGGTGTAGCTCTGATCCCATGATGCACTGGGCTTTTCAATGGCCCTAAGGAACTTTTGTTTCTCAAAGCTTTGAGATTTGTTCATCCGAATTTTATCACAGGCAGGCATACAGTGAAATCCATAATAGGGTTCTGCAGCCCATTACACCTTGGTTTCCCTGGGAGTGAATGCTCAGGGACGAATTCAAATTAATTACCTGGCTACACGATGGCAGGATTAACCTTTAAAGTGGATGCAATGACCATGATTTACATAATCTATTTAATCATTTTTCAATAGAGTTAATATTTAGAAGGCAAGTGTGGAGAAATAAATTACGTCTTACAGCTTTTTGTGAACACCAGGCTCAGCTTACAGAAGAATAAAATTAACATTATCTAAAGTATAGAACCTATCAGGTGCCTGAAGCAATAAATTGGATTACGGGGATAATTAACAATCCTTCCTGTGTCTTCTTGTAATACGAATCCATCCCGAAAGTAAATAAACAGCAACACACACAAGAAGCAGATTTCATCCATCAGTCTCCTCCTGGGATCCAGAGTTGCCCGGATCTGATTACGACCAGATGAGACATTTGACAGGTGTGTATAATGAACATTGAGACCATTTGTTTAAGGATGTACCAGAGATATATCTAGAATAAAAAGAACAGGCTGAAAATAAGCCAAATAAAATTTAATTCGCATCTCGGTACATTTCTTATCTGACCATCTCTTCATTTAGATCCATTATGGGCAGGATATGTGTGTTTCCCTCGGCTTTCTAAAGAAATAAAGACGTGATAAAGGAACAACCGGAATGGTGTGTTCTCCGGTCGCAGAACCTGGTGCCTCCGGGCTGTTATTTGAGGAATCCAGAAGAGTTCGTGGAGAATGTGTTTAGGAAGAGATGCCTTAGTCAAAGTGAACTTTCTGAATCTAAAAATTCTGAAATTTAGATTGCCCCAGGATATTGAGACTAGAAGAGGAAGAATGGAAAGACAAAAACAGTGTCATTTTTAAAGTAGTTTACATTAAAAAATTAATTTTCAATGAAATAAAAGTACCCACTGTGAATTCTGCACACGTGGTGAGGAAAAAAAAGGGTTCCAAAAGGATCCAGAAACTCTCTCTCTGAGGACGGGACAGAGAGTGAAGGATCCAGTGGAGGGAGCAGGGACCTGCGGGTCCAAGAACTCGGGCCCAGCCCTGAGCACCTCTAATTGGTCAGCTCTAAGCAAGTTCACATCACTCCTATGGGTGGCCAGGATCCTCATCTGAAAAACAAGAACCTTCTGGTAACTAGTTCACAGCACAGTCGTTGAGTACGAGTGCAGACTCAGTCCAGCCCGTGTTTGAGTTTCAGCCCTACCAGTTCCATGAGTCTGAGCAGGACATTTAAATCTTTAGCCTCAGTTTCCCAATCTGTAAAACCTCATAGGATGACTGGGATGATTAAATAAAATAAATGTATATAATACTTTGCACACAGTGCCTGGCACAGAGTAAGGTTTTTTGTTTTTTGATAAAAATCGGCTCTTCTTGAATTCTAATACAGCTCTAGGATCTCTCCAGCTATTTCATTCTATATTGTAGTTTTAGGACAAAAGATAGAAAACCCACATTCGAAAAATACTACCAATGATGAGTCTGTAAGCTGTGTCAGTTCATGAGAACACACATACACCATAATATTAAGTAGAAGAAGGAAGGTGGACATAGTTGTCCCCGTGTATATGTGCCAGGTAAAAGTGAGGGGTGTATTGACAAGCAACGGGAGGAAATCAGCATCGAGACAGTTGAAATGTTATATTATCCTTTTCTTTAAAGTTGTTTGAAAGGTCAATACAGACCTAATAATAAGCAGAAACTATGAGAAGTGGTTTTGCTTCCCTCTTCGGCTCTGAGATTGTCGCAGGTAGCGTGTAGGGCTGCCATCAGCTCGGCGGGACCCCTGGAAAGCGGTCCTGCCAAGGTGATGGATCAGCTGTTCTGTGGCTCCTCAGTAGCTCCTCACAAAAAGCTTGTCAAACGAGAACAATGGTCCAATCTCTTCTAGCAAAGCTTGTCGAACATCTCCTCTCAGAAAATGTTCCCATTAGCTTTTCTCCATCTCAGCCTCAAGCATTTTAAGAAAAGCCCATAAAGGTAGCCCACGCCATAAATTAAATGGAAATACCCCCCATGGAGCTTTGGCTTTTTGCTTCTTGAATTTTAGTGGGAAGAAAGAAAGTACAACTGAACCGCCATTTAAACAGCACTGGGGAGTAGAAAAAAATCACGTGTGTGATCAGGGGCAGGGACAGCCACCTTCTAGATGGTTCTTTAATCTAGGTTCTCAGGTTTCTGGCTCTCAGCTAGTGACCTCGCCACCCCTGCAGAAGGCCTCTGTGTTGCTCTAATAATTATAACAAGAACTCAATTGCTTAGTGTTTCCCAGATGTCAGGCACCATACTAAACACTTTATCCACCTATGTCCTTCTCACAAAGGCTCTGTGAAGTAAGTAATATTGTCCCCATTTTACAGATGAACGCATCAATGACTGGAAATTTTAAGCAACTTGCTCAAGGTTACCATGTTGGTCAGCATCAGCGACAGGACTAGAATTGCCTTCTACTTAAGTCCAAAGCTCCTGGTCTGAACAGTTACTCCATGAGACCAGGCTGTTCACGGAGTGGTCTCTCCTCTCACATGGTCTCCCCCAGATTACTGTGGTGTCTCCCGTCTTTTAGACATAAGATATCCTACTGCCTGGGACTTGGGGAGCATTTTCTCAAAGTGGGTGCCTTGATTAGCCAATAGTTTGCCTGTTTTATGCCCAGCCTTGTGCTAAGGTAAAAAAGCCTTTCAACATCCAGCCTCATCATTTTCTAAAAAGAGTGTATCTGAAGAGACTTAATAGACAAATGTGGTCATAAAAAACTAAAAGTCGATCCTTAAGTAAGAGATTCCTTTAAAAGTAAGCTAGAGGGCAAAATTCTAAACATGTGTCACGGAGGTTGTGTGCATAAGAAAAGTCAAAGAGAAATGTTGCCCGTTAATTCAACAAAATGCCATCAGAAAAGATGAGGAATATCAAGGCAAGAGGAGACCGTGGCTATTTATTCCCCCAAAGAAGAGAATTTGCAGATTCATCAGCATGACCTTCACAATCCTTCAAAACATTTATACATGAATTTTTTTTTTCTGCACATGAATTCTTGAAGACAAGAAAAGGACAAATCAATTAGGCACACGGCGTGTGAAACTATCACGTTATCACAGAGACACTCGCCCCCCCTCCACCTGGCTTCTTCCTCTTCCATCTGCAAGTCTGAAAATACAGCTGGGAACTGGCCAAAGTGGGGTGGCTACACATGTGCTCCCCCGAGTCAAGGCACAGGACACAAGATGGGCAAAGCCCTCTTTTAAACCAACATATAGATCAATATCTCCATCGAGATGGCTCCATCGCTCCCTGTGTAAGGGTGCAGCACCCTCTTTCTCTTTTTCTATTATCATTACAGAACAGGACCCAATGGCAAACTGGAGGAGATACCCTGTTATTCCTCTATGTCAGTAATGGATGCTTCTTTGAAATACGGAAGCTGAGGGGGGGAAATGAATATGCAATGAAGGCTGAGGGAGGGATACATTGAGTCCCTTGCTACCTTAGGATAAGACAACCAACACTCTAAAGTTGTGTCTCTGCCAGGTTGCTCAGGAATATTCCTGACCTTCAGATTAGCTCTCTTGGAGCCAAGAAAGTGTTCCTTTTCTTTATAAAAAATGACTGTTCACATAGATGTGGGATGCACCGGTTCTCAGGCTAAAAGTCTTGCCCCCCCCCAGCCCTGTGTGAGGCAATAGTTTGGCCATAGAATTTTGAACGCTGAAGATGTGTAGCCCTGAATCCAAGCCCTCTGTTTCTGCTCGGCTTCAAGATCTCCTGTGATTTGAGGAGATAGAATGTAGGTGTCAAGTTCAGAACTACTCACCGCCATGAAAAATGATAGATCTTTGGGGACTGTTGCCAAGGTCTGAGGGAAGAGGAAATCACTCTCACCAGGCTTCACTGTATATTTGAGATGCGACAGGGAGATTCCTCAAGTTTCTCTGAAATTTTGTATATTCTTTTGTAAGATGGAAACAACTTCCCCTGCTTACCATGTAGAAGAGTCTACTAGAACAGGGGTCGCTTATGCACAAGGATCATGTCCTCTAAAGTTTTATTTTAGATTTCTAAGCAAAGCCTGGCACAGAGAAAATGCAGAAAAATACCATTGTTGAGTGGATGTGGATATGAAGGAATGAGTACGTGAAAGAATGAGTACATCAGTGGATGGAAAGTAGTAAAATATGAAAAATTCATGTGAAATCCTCTATGCGACTTGGAAGCATGCTCTTCTCCAAATGGGTACACAACAGGGCCCTTCCTTTGGCATGGTTCAAAGTCTATGAAGTAGCTCAACCTTTGGTTTGGAGCTTTTTCAGTGATTAGTTTTTTAAACCATTTGCATCTTCAGCAAGCCAAGGCTAATCCAAGCCTGGCTTTTCCTCTGAAGACTGGGCGGCTCACCAGGTGGCCCGCACCTGAGCTCTAGGCTAGTCTCGTTGGCGTCCAGGTCGCGGGAGGCATTGTCCTGGTGGGAGGCGCTATGAAGTTGCTTCCTCCTTGCCGGTAATTCCTCCAGCTCTCCTCCGGGCTGCGCTTCTAGAAGTCAGGTACCCTCCAAATAGTACTGGGCAATGTGTTTTTAGTGGACAATGTGAGTGCAGCTTGAGGGCCTCGTCTCAAGAGTGTTTTCCCCCGAGGGCAAGCAGCCGGATCGTCACCGGAGACACGCACCCGCCGGGCTCAGGCTCCTTGTCCCGTCCCGAGGGAGGTGTTAGCCACCAACCAGTTCTGACAGCGAGCGGGGCCCTGGCTGAGGTTCTGGGTAAACCGAGGTATAGCCCCGTCCTCCAGGGAGACGGCCCACCTCCAGGACCGGGGGAGCCCGGGGCCAGGGTCTTCGAGGAAGATTTCGTGGAGAAAGTGGGACTCGAATTAGGAGTCCAGGAAGGAGGATTCACCCAGGCGTGCCGAGAGGGGCGGGAATTGTGAGTGGCCGCGGCAAAGGAACAGAGCAGCGAGAGCGCCGCACAGCAGCCGGAGGAGGCTTCCGCTCCGGCGTCGTCCAGGGTCGTGGGGCGGCTGCAACCCTCAGTTTTCCTTTCCCGACAACCTTTTCTCCCTCACACAGTCCTTGGAGCGATCAAATTAAATAGTGGATGTGAAAGTTGTTAGAAAATTCTAGACCGCTACAGAAGTACAATGTGCTGTTATCATGGTTATTTAGAAAAATATGGCCAGAAAAACAGGCGGGGCACAGATGAGAAAGGACATTCAATGTCTGGCTAAGGGGCCATGCTGGCTGAAAGTGAACTTGAGAGGCAAAGAAGGGCAGTGAAGAGCTCTGGGCAGGCCCGTGTCTCCGTGTCTCCCTGCCCGCCACCCACCTCCCCCTCTGACTGTCACCCACAGAGCAGGAAACAGCCGCTTACCCCTAAGAGTACCGATGGCCCGTTAACTCCGCCTGTTCCAGCTCCGCCTTCCCCCTCACACGAAGCTGAAATGAGCCCATCGGCGAATGCGGTCTGTGTTAGAGCTCGGCCGTCAGGGGCAGAGCAGCCTAGCAGCAGGAGTGAGGTTGCAGGGATAATCTGAGTTCCGATTATCCGTGGGCTTCAGTTTCCTTTCCTTGTCTGAGCCTCAGTTTCCTCCTCTGTGAAGTGGAGGGCTTCTATGTTCTCTAAGGACTTGTCATATCCTCTTTGGGGATGTGTCTGTCCCCAAAGACCAGCGAGTGGAGGAGCTCTAAGGGAGGGCAGATAAAATATGTGGAGGAGACACTGACAACCACATATCCTGTCTGGTCTATTCATACCAAAAGATGTGCCAAGCAGCTCTGTCGATGAGTGACACAGAACTTCTGCCGTCACAGAGCTCACAACCCAGTGGCAAAGTCAGATGTATAAACAGACAGTTCTTGGGAGCACGGCAAGTGTTGGGATGTGGTGGTGCTGGGAGCTATGGGAGGCAGAGGAGGGGCATCTCCTCCAGCCTGGGGTGGTCCAACATTTCTGTGTTGTGCCACCTGCAATGCTTTCTCATTCTATTTCCTGAATAGCTTCACCCATCAAGAGGATGTGGATTCGTGCGATCTGCTGTTTTTAGGAACATTACAATGACATTAAGTATATCGAATCTGCCCCCAGGGTTCTGAGATGCCCTAGAGACCTTTCCCTCTGCACCGTCCCACGATTCTCTCTACCTTGGTCCGCGCCGGCTATTTCTGACTGGCATTTGTTGAGCTCAGTTCCGGAACACTGCCCCTCCTTTTTCTTGCTCTGTACCTGCCACTTGGCTGTGCTACACCCATCACCAGGTGTCCAAATTTTGTGGGGCAAATTCCCTATATCCTAGGGCAGATACCAGGCTGTAGACTCAGCCCTGACAGAGAAGCAAATTAACAACCACCTGCTTGGATTTAATCAGGAGAGTTCATGCCCAAAGCCATCGGGAGCCTAGGGGGTGGTGATTAGTGGCGTTGAGCGGCCACCAACATTGTTGCCTAAGTTTATAGCCACAATAAAAAAAAACAAGCTTTATTTCTTTTTTCCTAAAATGATCCTTCTAAACCTTCAAGGGATAGATATCCAAGCATCTTGTGATCAAGGCCATGGTCTCCCTCCTTACCCTTCCTTTGTTTCAGAGTCTATCCCATCCCTTCTTAGCCTCTGCTGCTCTGGACTAATGATCCCGAGAGCTCCTGTCTGCCCAGTCCTCCAATCCCGTGACCATTTCACTGGTCCATCCCTGGGCCTTCTCCAGTTCCACATGCCTTTCTTGAAGTTGAGGGATGAGAAGAAACACATTCCTCAGATGAAAGCAAATGATAGTTACTTGTTCTCAAAGCTCTTCCTGGAGACACCAGCCTGACGCTGGCCATTCTGGCCACATCATCCCATGTCAGCTGATGAGCCAGATGATAACTTCTGGCTTCCTTCTCCTCCTCCACTCTTTGAGGGATACACATCCTTTCCAAGGATCTCTGAAAATCACTCCTAGGCAGGCAATAGTAGTTTCTCCTTGCTCAGCTACTGTTCTCTGCCACAGGTAAGAATCACTAAGAAGCAAAAGCCATTTTGTAGCCAGGAGAATTCTGATCCTGGGCTATGCGTGTTCACATCCCAAGTGCATTCAGGGCACGGATTCTAACAAACAGACTACACAGACACAGCGTGAAAACTGAGCTGTTCACAGTCTGCTGGCTTCCTCCTAGAGCAGTGGCGAGGAGCTTTCCATCAATGCCAGACCCTCTGATTATGCCCCTCAGCATAGCTGCAGTGTGCAATTTCCTTCCAGAGAGCAGGAGCTTAATCTATGTGAAGTGAACTGGACTGTGTGCATCAAAATAGCTCAAGCAACTGTATGAGCCATTCCATTTCTTATGTTCTGATACAGGACTTCTCGAGGTTTTGACTTAAACATTCTAATTAGGATTTACCTTTTCCCCCCACAGAGACACCCTGAAGTGTGTGTGTACCATGTACATCTAACTTAGCTCACGAATGCTGCCTCTTCTTACCCTCTCCGGTGTCTCTCTCCATCTTTCCATTTGCTTCTCTGTTTAAATATTTCATTCTCTCCTCCCCTCCCTCCTCTCTGTCTCTTTCTCTCTCTCTCTTTCTCTCCGTCCCTCCCTCTCTCTCTTCCCCTGCTTCCGTCTCTTCATCTTCTCTATCTGGATGTGCCTATGCCCTCACATCTCTGCAATTCGCAGAATGCCTAAAACTGAGCGAACAGCCAAGTTCAGCCCCCTTCCTTGAAGCTGAAAGTGTTGGCTTTATGACGGTAGTGCCATCTTCTCCCTGTCTCCCACTCTGTCCCCACATCTCACTCTAACGATTTTCTTTGACATGAACTTGATAAGCAGCAACACAAGAAATGCAGCAGAAAAAAGTCACAACAAAACCAAACCACACTGAGCTTAACCCTTCTGTGTCCATTAAAGCTTGTTGATACCACAGACACTGTTAGGCTGAACCTTCACAGCTACAGGTGACCCGATCGGTATGATGACAATGCAGAGCCACGTAGTGCTTTTTAAAATATGGAAGATAAAATGACCAGAGTTTGGGGAAAAATTGGTAATCTGTGCATGGTATAATTTATATACTAACTTGTAATTAACCAGAGCATTTGACTGACCTAAACACTCTTTTCCCTCATTGAGCCACATGGCAGAGAGGCACCAAGGAAGCAGCTGTACAAATTCTTTGTGTAACATATTGGAACATCATATAGACATATGTCTAAATTTCTCTGAATATCATTTTGGAAGATAATATAGAAATGTGTAAATGTCTCAGAGCATCACATTGGAATATGATCCAGAAGGGTGCGGAAATGTCAACAGATCTCAAATAACATCCATTTCTATCCTTGGGGTTCTGAAGGCAATAGCAGTGGCCTCTGGCAAACCCTAATTGTGAGTCCACCCCTGCTGACCCACACCTTTTGATGCCTTCACTCTGGAATGCTGGCTCGATCCTGTTTGCTTTATCTGCCTGGCCTCTTAGCCTTAGGGTCAGCGGGTGTCCAGCCTCTACACTGCATATGTTTGCCATTCAGCTCCCTTGCATGTAGATGATGCCTAAACGAGTCTGTCCTTCCTGCATTTGGAATGAAAACATATTTTTTACTTGTCTCAGTGGCCATGAATTATAGAATCATAAACCTGAAAGGGACCTCAGAGGTATCTACTCCAGCGTGTCATTTGACTGATGAGCAGGGTGGCCAGTTTGTCCGGACGGTTTCAGTTTATGCCGTAGTTATTAATTACTCCCTCTTTCACCCTCAAGTGTACCCTAATGTGGACAATAAATTATACGGTCTCCTTCCAATGAGAGTGGCAACTTAGCTGGGCCAGAATCTGCACTCAGGCGTCGGAGTTTTTATTTTTTAGTAATTATTAGCCTGTGCTGCCTCTTTCACTTTAAAGATACCCCTTTAGAACAACACTTCTTAACCACAATCATCTGGGGAGGGAGAGAGAGAATCCAAAACACAAATGCCTTAGCTCTAATGGACTGTCAGGGTGGAGTCCGGACATATGTCTTAGGACAGAATTCCCGGATCCTGAGGTGCATCTCCAATCAGAACCACTGTTTAGAGAAAAGAAGTGCTTCAGAGAGGCTTTTACGCCACCAAAACCACGTGGAAAGATGCACTATTCCAGAGTGAACAAATTTGACCAACCACTTGCCAGACCCTAGGGCTTTATCATTGATGACTCCATTTTGGTTTTGGATATGCTATGTGACTTTGAAATAAAGCCCAACAGGGAGCTAAAAAGCTCAGAGGTGACTTTTCTCTGGGATCCAGCTGTAGAAGACAGAAAGACTTCTTTGACCCGTGGAGGGTTCCTTTCATTTGACTTTCTGCTTCCTATTAACCACATCATGCAGTCAGATGTCCAAGAGCTAGACAAGGCTACATTTCCTTCATGCCATTGCAGATGAGGATTATAGCCTGAGGGTAGCTTTGAGATCAGGCAAACAGCAATGCTGACCGCCAGCTATGCGGAGCTGATGACCAGAGGGGATTTAGTAAAAGACAGGAAAACAGCTTACATTTTGCCAGGAAGCAAAGAAACCAGCAGAATTGGCCTCTTGCCAGGAAGGAGAAAGTGAACCCCAGCTGGAAAGCTGGGTGAAGGAGGTGCAGTGATTCATCAGTGCTCAAGAGCCATCTGTTTTCCTGGGCTGTGGAATTCATGCCTGCAGCGCTGGCTAAAGATTCTTGAAAGTGAGCTGGCTTCTGGAGAAGGGACAGTGTTTTTCTGCGCAGTGAAGGTGTAACTATTCTTCATCTGCAAAACTGGAGCTGTGAAAGGGCACGGTTACTTGGGGTGACATTGTAGGTCTCCTCCCCAGTCTGAAGGGTTTATAGGGTGACTTTCTTCTGTTTCGAGTTTTTGTGTGACAGGTTTTGTTTTGCAAGTTGGAATCTTCTACCTAGACTTTCCGTTTTACATGAAGAAATGACCAGACATGTTTATCATTTTTCTCTTTCCAAAACCCTAAGTAAAAAATAATAAAGAAATGGATAAAAGGCATGGGTAAAGATAATGGAAATGGAAATGAGAAAAATAGAAGCTAAAGGATTTCTGTGAATTGAGGGGTAACAGGAAGCAGATGGTGTACCACACACTGTACCGCATGTTGCTGGAATATTCCTGTGTTGGCACACAAGTCCCAGTGTGATGGCATTTGGAGATTCGCCTTTGGGAGATAATTCAGGTTAAGTCAGGTCGTGAGGATGGGCCCTGATCTGATAGGATCCGTGTCCTTATAAGAAGAGGAAGAGAGACCAGAGATGTCTCTCTTTGTCTCAGTGTGTGCTCACAAAGAAGAGGTCGGGTGAGCACACAGGGAGATGGCAGGCAGCTACAAGCCAGAAGAAGGTTGTTGCCAGACCCTGACCGTGCCGGCAGCCCCACCTCTGACTTCCAGCCTCCAAAACTGTGAGAAATAAATGGCTGCAGTCGAAGCCCCCCAGTGTGTGGTATTTTGTCAGGGCAGCCAGACAGACTAATCCCACAATTTAGTTTCAAAGAGGAAGGTGGGCCGTAAAGGACTGCAGACAGGGTGAGTGAGGGTGCAGCGTGTGACAGGACCCACCCCACCCTGAAGATCCAGACCATCACCCCTTTGCTCACTCTCCCATGAGAAAAGGGAGGATTTTGTTTTGTTTTCTGGAGAAATTGAACTGGAGATTGGGGGCACAAGGCGTGAGTAAAGCCAGGGGAAGCTTGGTGCTGCCAGCGGCGTGGTTACGGGCTTACATAGTGAACCGTGCGGCGCTCAGTCCTGTGCTGGGAATGCAGCAGTCCAGGTGCATCCCTCCCGCCCCAGGGAAGAGAGTGGAGGATTCTTCTTTGGAGAACCTCACCAGTCCTAGAGGAGTGATGTCTGCACAAGGAAAATCTAGCAGATCTGGCAGTGGGAGAAAATGAAGCCTGCTTGCTTCCTGGCACCCTGCAAAGGAGGGTGTGATTGCCTTTGAGGGGAATGCTGGGGGAGGCCTAAAAGAAAGTGGGGGAAGTGTTATTGGGAATAGGAGGAAAGGTGATCCTTGTGATATCGGAGCAAAGAGGAGGGTGGAGAGGGTGACAGGTAAAGGGGGAAAGAGGTAAAATAAATCACTCACAGGGATGAGAGGTACAACATGGAGAGTATACTCAGTAATATGTAATAATTAGGGGTGGTGAAGATGGAAACTATGCTTATTGTGGTGAGCACTTAATAACATATATAAATGTTGAATCACTGTGTTGTATACCTGAAACCATTATGTCAATTGTACTTCAAATAAAAAATAAAGAAGAAATGGAAAATCTTCTAAAAATCAAATAAAATTGATGCACTAAGAAGGAGCAGAGAATGCATATTATATAGAAAATATGGAGATCAATGTCAGATGAATTACCTGAAAAAGTTGAAAGGGTGTGTTTCTAAGAAAGATAACTGAAAATGGAGAGGGTGGGGCAAGGAAGTGATACCTCCGCACCTGAGGTGAACCTTTAATAATGGATGATTGTTTTAAAAACCAATGAGTACAAAAGTTTATTTAGAGAAAGACAGACGCACCCTATCTCAGAGACTCGGTGATCTTGGTGAAGGTGTGAGCTGCAGTAAGCTCTAGGCATGGTAAGAGAAGATCATTTGCTGGGGAGCTGAGGTGTGGCTTGTTTCCGAAGCCCGGGGGTCATCCGAGCAGGGGCCCAAGGAGCCGTCCTGTGACCATAGTCTCTTGCAGTCCCACGGTCTTGCCTTTCCGTTAAACTCCTAACCACTGTGGTGCCAACAACATGCCAGCCACTCTGGAGAGGAGCAAAGGACGTTCTTGGGAAGTGTTGCTTTGAGAACAGGCCTAGCGGGATGGCTGAGCTGGGAACTCTGCCACTCCTGAGCCCCGAGGCCCCAGCGAAGTCGTTCAGCTCTGTGACCCCGCTCTTCCCTCTTCCATGGACTCGGCAGACCGGGTGATGCCTCCCAGCATGGCCCTGAGGGGACAGTCCAGGAAGGAAGGGCTTCTACTTGTTGTACGTTGTCCAACCACAGGTGCCCCTCCTGGCACTTAGGCGGCGGTCCCCCCACCTTCTCCCGGTGGACCAGAGAAATGTGGGCAGCCTGCTGCACTGTGAGAGAAATGGCCCATCATCACCATGACCTAGAAAATCTTCTCAAGGGTCAGAATTACCTGGGAAAATGGAAGAGAACAAGGACCCGATCCCTTCCACAGGCAAATGAGGCCGACATAATGAGGCTGAGAGAACTGATGAGTGAGGGCCTTAGAGCCCAGACTGGCTTAATGTGACAAGTGAGGTGCCTCGGCTCACCTCCCTTCACCTTAACCACTTGTCCGAATAGCCCCAGGCCACAGCTCTGCCTGCCTCTGTTCTCTCTGCTGCACTGCCAGGCTGGGAGGGGTGGTTATTTTCTATTTTCTTTTTTTTTTTTTCTTTTCTTTTCTTTCTCCCTTCCTCCTTCCCTCCCTCCCTCCCTTCATTCCTTCCTCTGTTGCTTTTCTTTTTGATGCAACATCAAACTATTAGGGACTAAGAGCAGACTCTATGCACCCCTTTGGAGGCTCTTGGCCACATTCTGAGGCATAGTGGCCTGTGCACATGTGTGCCGCCCACCAGCACAGGTGCCTATGTAGGTAAGGTGGGAAGATGCTGACAGTCATGGAGCTCTGAAATGTCTCTCCCTGGGGATTCCTCCCTGGCTCTAAGACTTTCTTGAATTCGTTCAGTGTTGAGACGCCTTCTCCATTCCCATAGCTAACGTTGGCATGGCTACCCAACAGCAGATGTCTAAGGTGGCATGCCATCATCCTTTTGGGCAAAACTTGGCAGAAAACATTAGAGTTGCTTTAACTACCCCACTGCCAAAATGAGGAGAGGACCATGCCAAGACAGCCCACAGCTTAGCCCACTTACATATGGGCACAAGGCACTAGCCTTCTAGTAATTCCCAAATTTATCCTTGAAATGTCCTAAAGAGCAAAGTAGCACATTTATAAGGATGAAAGACCCGCCATATGGCCCAGAGAGCTGGAGTTCCCTGAGCCATTCTGCACCTGCTATAGAACCCAGCCTGCATGGTTGCAGAATGGATGCCTTGTGATTTGTACGGCCCAAAGTCCCTTTCATTGTGTCGAGGAACACGAAGAGCTCCATGTGTAGGGCTGTCAGCTGCTTTGGGGAAAGGTGGGACTCTGCATGTTCTCGCTCTGTTGGTGTATTGCTCCCGCATATTTTAGAGGCCCTCTAGAAAACTAATGTAAGATCTGATTCCTGAACAGTATACTCACCTATACTAATCAATGGGAAAAACAAGTAAATTAGCTAAAACAAGACACAATTTCTCAGTCACTAAAAAATAAAATCCACAGACTTAAGAAGTCATTGAATTACTTCAGGTGACTATTCTTTTCTGTTGCTTTCTTTTTTTTTAATTTTGGCATCATTAATACACAATCACATGAGCAACATTGTAGTTACTAGATTTCCCCCATTATCAAGTCCCCACCACTTACCCCATTACAGTCACTGTCCATCAGTGTAGTAAGATGGTATAGAGTCACTACTTGTCTTCTCTGTGCTATATAGCCTTCCCCGTGCCCTGCCCTCCATGTTATGTGTGCTAATTGTAATAGCCCTTTTTCCCCCTTGTCCCTCCCTTCCACCCATCCTCCCCAGTCCCTTTCCCTTTGGTAACCGTTAGTCCATTCTTGGGTTCTGTGAGTCTGCTGCTGTTTTGTTCCTTCAGTTTTTGCTTTGTTCTTATGCTCCACATATGAGTGAAGTCGTTTGGTATTTGTCTTTCTCCGGCTGGCTTATTTCACTTAGCATAATACCCTCTAGCTCCATCTATGTTGTTGCAAATGGTAGGATTTGTTTTCTTCTTATGGCCTAATAATACTCCATTGTGTATATGTACCACCTCTTCTTTATCCATTCATCTACTGATGGACACTTAGGTTGCTTCCTGTTGCTTTCTTATTGTTTCATGAAAGTGTGGCTTACAGAAACATTTACAGTATAGAGAGGTCTTGGGTCTAAAAAGAGAATAATGGTGTTTTGGATACAAGTTTTATGTTTTCGTTAGTGATCCATCCTAATCAATGAATATTTAAAGAGCCTGCTAGGTTCTGGGATACAGAGTGGTTAAAGCTGTGTGAAATGGTACAGTCTGTGCTCTCTGGCTTACAGGGGAAAGAGATGATTCAGGAGATGGAAAGGCAGGGCGAGATGGAGAGACAGAGGTAGAGGCAGGCAGAAAATCAGAGGCTGAGTAGATGGACAGCCTTTGGCACCAAGCATAGACCTGGGAGAGAGGTGACTTGGCTGCCTACTGCGTAATGTGGTCAGCTCATTCAGGGCTTTTAGACTTATGTTTTCCCATCTGTTAAAAAACCATGTTTTCTAATGGAGCAGAATTATGTAAGTATATGGACTCTCAAGTTCTAAATACAGGAAAGTTTGATATGCACATAAGGGGAGTTTATTCTTCAATAAATATGAACAGCTGTCAAGGCTGTGTGCTGTATATATACCGTGCACAATTATAAGAAAAAATGCATACCATCGCTGATTTTATAGGGCTCACCATATCCTGAAAGTACTCAAACTTGGACTAGATCACCTGATAGGCTTTTGTAGGAGAAAATTGAATGTGTAGTAGCATATAATTAATATTCGTGTTCAAGGGGGACCTCAGAGTCTGACCTACATGCTAATTCCAGATCTGCCACTTAACAGTTCAAAGATTCAAAACATTTACTTCTCCAAGCCTTGGTTTCCTTATCTGTAAGCCTCGAGCTAATAGCATAAGGTTGTTCCGAGATTTAAATGAGGTTATGAGATAAGGGGCTATCTTCAGAACTAGAACATAGTAAGCACTCAATAAATGGTAACTCTTGCAGTAATCTTTAAAAATCCTTCCAATTGTGGAATTTATTGATCCATTCTAGTCTCTGAGGTCTAAGCAGAAGTACCTTATGAAGAGAAGAGACTATAGCACAGGACCACCTGAGCATCTAAGGGAGCCGTATGTGACTCATGTGTCTGGTGTGGACTTGAAAATTATTGTTCAGTCTTTTTAAACCTTGTGCAGAAACCATGAGATACATGAATGCTTAACATTCACATGTCTACATGCTGGTGGCTTATTTTCTTCTTGGCCGATTAGAGCAAGGGTATGAACCGAGTAATGGCATTTATTTGTTGTAATTACTTTTGTTCTATTCCCTACCCAAGCAGATGTATATGAGGATCTCCTCATTTCCTGTTCTATGAATTCTGACAATCCAACATTTAATGCGCTCATCCTCCAAAGTGAACAGTTTTCTAATATATTATTTTGCTTGAAAAATGAATTTGGATGATTCATTGTAACTAATAACATATTTTAGCTGAAATAAAAACCTCCACAAATAACTTAGAAAATACATAGGCAGGATATATCCATGAGAAAACATTTTTTGGTGGGACTTTACCTAAAACACTAAATCCTAAATTGCTATTACAAGTGTATACTATTTTCCTTTAAATTATGAAATAAAAAGGGTTTTTTCCCCCCATGGATTTACTTCAAAAGATTGTGCTAAACATGATCTGCTCAGACTACAGGGATTTTAAGATTAATTTTTGAGGCACTCTTGAGATTTGCATAAATCTTCCTTCATGGTAGATTCCTATTCAGCTTTTCTGCTTCCTTCTATAATATTTGGAGCCGGTCCCCTCATCTGTATGATTTGTCTTTCCAGTCACTTTTACAGAGGGTTAGGTAATGAAATCGTAAATGACTTATTCCAGTGAAATTTCCCTGAAACACTTCTGCCACTCTCTGAACAGATTGTTTTATGAGCATATTTCACCCACGTGCACAAAACAGCAAGACAAATTTTCCTTCACAAGAACATAAGGTGCCTGCATCTTTAACTTTTGTCTTTCAATTAGAATAAGGAATAACATGCTTCTAAAGTATGAGACAAATAGCCCCATGTGCTCTTTAGTTCATTTTGATCATTTTATGGTGACTAACATATGGGCTTATATTGATGCACATATTCATCCAATATGCACTGACACCTACCTTGTGCCAAGCCGTGTGCCAGTGTTAGCTCAGACAAGGTCAGGAGGGCACTGCCTCTGCTCCTAAATCCCTCACAGGTCAAGGCAACAGAAGAGGCTTCAAAAGAGGACTATCACTTGAGCTGAGAAAGAGTAGAAGTCTGCCAGGTAAAGGAGAGATGAAATGATATTTCAAGCGGTGGGACAGCCTTTTCAAGGGTTCAAAGTGCAATATTGCATATTAGGTTCAGGAAATGATGCCGTCGGTACACACAAGAGGATAGCTGCCATTCCTTGAACAAAGTGTGACTTTGTTTGCAAACTGCCGAAAGCATGGATCGCTTATGCACCTGTTGGTCAGTTTCCTAATCCTATGTCATAAACTACTTGGGCCCAGGTTTCCTGGCCCTCAGCATCAGGCAGCTGGCTTCCATCACCATCCACTAGCCCCTTGGGGTCACCTTCTTCCAGAAATTCCCCATGCTTGTAAAGATGCTGCTGAGTTACTCACTCTTTAGGCGGTGAGAGCAGACTAACTGGAGAGCCTGCATTCTGAGGTTGGTTCTGTCACTTCAGTGTGTCCCTCAGCAGCTGACATGTTGTTTTCCTCAATTTCTTCACATATAAAGGGAATATTAAAAGGCACTAACCTCATCAAGTCATTGCAGGATTAAATGTGATAAAGTATGTAATGATTTTAAAAAGTACTTGGCACATAGGAAGCACGCAGTGAATATTAGCTATTGTTTGTTAATATTCCACACAACCCCTGGCAGATTCCTTATAGTCTGTAAAAATAAGATTAGATTTATAGTTCCCTGTTTTGCTTCATCTACTCCTAAGAAAGGTCCAAAGCTTGCTGTATCTGCTGCTTTCACCCTAATGAGGAACCCCCGTGTCCGGGGAGTTAAAGCCTCCCACTGTTCCCACTTGGTAAAAACAACCTAATAGGCTTTATTCACCTCAAATAATACCACCATCTTGAGTCTCTGCTTTTGTTCTGTCTACAGGTTCTCCACA
Organism: Smutsia gigantea; assembly: GCA_032199065.1. Classification (NCBI taxonomy): domain Eukaryota; kingdom Metazoa; phylum Chordata; class Mammalia; order Pholidota; family Manidae; genus Smutsia; species Smutsia gigantea. Next base: position 23,946 of record JAVSCE010021476.1, read on the forward strand.
AGCTTCCTTGCATTTGTGGCTCCCCCAGCAAGTAAATGTTTCTCAGTCCATTGGTCTTTGAGAAAGACATACTCATCCTATCCCCATACTAACATTCTGAGTTCAGTGCCATAGGTTGAAGCAATCAGCTCCTGACATTATATTTGTGTGTTATGTCCACTTAACTCCAAAGCTCTGTGTGTTGGCACAGAGACGTCAAATGCTCCAAGTACTGCTTCTGCCCCGCTGCCTCTCCTCCTCCAGTGTTTTCCCACGTACATTTCCTGACCATGCCTGCTACTCCTCTGGAGTTGGGACCTTTATCTCACCCTCCTTAATATTCTGTTTAAAGTCTTCTTAAATTAACCGGCTGATTTCCAGGCAAATAAACTCTTTCCTTTTTCATGCTCTACAACCTGGTGCCTACCCAAAGGACCTTTAATATATCTTAAGCCAAAATATGAATTTTCACAAGCTTTGCATAACCAGTCTTCTTGCCTTTGAAGTCCCAATACAGAATTCCACCTATAATTCCAAGCCCTTTGCTGTCACCTGATTATAGCAATAATACTGGTAACAGGTAAGACTGACCAGCCCCTGCTATGTATCGACAACTGAAACGCTTCACAAACACCAGGTCATGTAATATTAATTGGAGTCCTGTGCCATAGGTACTATTATTGTTCTCATTTTACAGATAAAGGACGTGGTGCTTGGGGGTTAAGTAGTTTTCCTGAAATTACACCGGGAGGAAGTGTCAGAACAAGGGTTCAAGTCCAGAACTTTCTTAATTCAAGATCCGTGCTGTTAATCATTAAATTCTACTATCTTGACTAAAGATGCTTCAGAATGCAAAGTTCTCTGAATCTTACGTGTGGTAGATTAAATAATTATCCCCAATTTCCCACCTCTCCCTTTGTCCCACACTCTTGCCAAGGCCTCCCTGTGGTCCAGCATATTCTTTCTGCCCCTGGAGTCTGTGGTTGGCCAGATGACCTGCTTTGACCAATGAAATTAGAGCAGAAGGGGCAGCCTTGGGTCTCCTGTTAGTTTCCCAGGGCTGCCGTGACAAATTAGCACAAATTTGGTGGCTTAAAGCAACAGGAATGTATTCTTCCACAGTTCTGCAGGCCAGAAGTCCAAAACCAGAGCAGAAAGGGTGGGTTCCTTCCTGCCTCGCCAAGAGGAGAAGGTGTTCCCTGCCTTTCTCCTAGCTTTTGCAGGTTGCCAGCCATCCCTGGAGTTCCCTGGTTGTGTCACCATAACTCCACTGTCTGTCTCCATCATCCCATGGCCGAACTTCTCTGACTTGTAAGGATACCAGTCATTGGAGTAGGGCCCACCCCAGCCCAGTATGACCTCATTGGAACTTGATTATATCTGCAAGGACCCTATTTCCAGATAAGGTCACATTCTTGGCGGGAGGGGCATTAGGGCTTCAATATGACTAAACCCACAACAGGCCTTCAAAGGCTCTTGGCCTTTCTGCTTGCCTCCTAGGACTTCCGCCACCAGGACAAGAGCTCCCCCAGGGCTCTGCTGTCCTCGCCCGGGGCCCAAGACCAACACGTGGGGCAGGAGCTGCACAGCCAAATGGGCCCAGAGCTCAAAAGAGCCACTGGGCTGAGCTCAGCCTCTGAGAGCCACTCCCTTCTGACCCATAGCCCATGACATGAGAGAACATGATTGTTGTAGCCCCGTGTGATTTGAGGTGGTTCGCTATGCACTGTTTTTGTAGTAAGGCCTAACTAATGCAATGAGTTTCCACCCACTAGAAATAACTAATTGAAAGATACACTGTGAGGAGGGGAAATCCCATTGCCAAGAGCAGCAAAGGCCATGAAATACTGGGTATATTATCCTGCAGCACATCTTGGGCCTGTGGACTTAAATTTCATATTATTTATGGAAGACAGACGTTTTCTAATTAAAAACTATTTGGGACGCCCCTGGAGGCTCATTCAGGAAACGATGTGAACCTGTCTGTAGGTCATAAGGAGGAATGAGGAGGAGAAAAGAGGAACTAGAGGTATAAAACAAAATAGCTCTGCCCTTGTGTTGCTACTGATCTCCTGAATGAGTGTAAGTGTCGGTGAAAAGGATAAACAATATTCTGTTACAGTTATATCTAGGTATTTGTTTCTTGTCCCTCAAAGCCATTTCTGAAAAAGCAGAGCCGCTGCAGAGGAGCCTAGCCATTTCAGGAGGAAGAAAAGCCGGCACATGTGCCCCTAATTGCCAGACCTAAGAGTCTAGGCTTTCCTTCCCATGGTCTAGGGGAATTCAAGCAGGGCACTATCCCTTCCAAAGTGACTCTCTGACTTCCTCATCTGATTCAGCCCTTTCCTGTCATTCTGTGTTTCCCAGTCCTGACTACACTCAAACATCCCAAGGAAGATTTTTCGCACTAATAGAGTTGACTTACTTATAGGAGGCTCTATTTTCCCAGCAGATCATCCCATCCAAGGCCAACATTCTTTTGGAAGTCTAAAGAATCTGAAGCTTGGAGTTGCTGGACAGCTCCCAGAGAACAGAGCCTCAGGGGATAAAATTTCAGAGTGATCTTAAGGTTATTTAGTGCTCTTGTTCCTCCATGCACAAAGTACCCTTTGGAAAACCCTTTGGTGGCAAAAGTCGTTCATGATCACGTACAAAACCCCAAATAAACAAAATCTGAATCCAATTCTTCAGGAGCTATTTCCCTCTCCATTAGATTTGTGATTTGCAGAAACTGGCCATTCTACCCCAAAGCAAAAAGTGGTCACACTGTACCATGTTGATGTCCAAGCCACCTGAGCTACCTTCTCATTGCATCAGGTTCCTGGGTGACCTTACATGGGTCATTGTCCAACACGGAGCATTTCTGAATCAGTCCACATAAAGCAATTGAATGTTCATCTTTCATATTCATCATATGCTACCAATCACTCGATTTGAAAATGACGTACCCACAGTATTCAGTTGACCCATAGCTGGACAAAGCCCACCTTGAAACAAGCTGTTCTCTTAAATATGTAGCTGGAAAAGTTACATAATGGCATTATGCCAAGCACAGTCACAGATGGATGCCTAGGAAATGCATTCTGTACTATTGTTTATACATGAGAACTTATTACTGTTACTGTTAAGAGGACAGGTGCATTTACACTACCACTGAGGAATGGATGAAAACAAGGCATAGACTGAGTGCTATGATTTTAAGTCATTTATTAAGGCTCTCTAACCTTCAGTTTCTTCATCTTTAAGATAAAAATATTGTTGCCTGCTCATCTTACAAGGTGATTCTGTTAATAAATACATGAGCAGTACCTACTATGTCTAACACTGTAATAGCTACTCTTCTGGAAACATAAAGGGAAACAAGTACCACTTCTTGACTCAATGGTCATTTGATGGAAAAATAAAATAATTTGTGTAGATTGTTAAAAATCCCTACAAATGCAAAGTGGCAATAGTGGTCATGGTAATAAATTCAGAGAGTCAAAATTGAAAGGGAATTTGGAGATTCCGTAGTCCAGTCATCTCATTTTAACCTGAGTTCCAGAGAGATGAATGACTTATCTGAGGATGTATAACTAGTAGAACCAAATGCCTGTTGTTAAAATACTCCCATTTTTAAGCAGATTCCTGGAAATTCAGGCAGTAAAACCTACTATGGTCAGCTAAGTGTAAACAATTCTATAGGGGGAGTTGAATTTTTTAGAGAGAGCTTTTAGCTTGGGTTAACATTGCAGGTAAAACAAGGCAGGCTCACGACTCAGACTGACAGGTTTGGATTCCAGAGCTGCCAATTTTATTATTTAGCAACCTTGGGCAAGTTCCTTAACTCCTCTCTCCATCTCATTTCCTCATCTGTAATATGAAGATAAACTCCACAGGATTGTTGTGAAGGGTAAATGAATTACTATGGAAAGGGCTTAGAACAGAGTCTGGCACATGACAAGCTTTCAGTAACTCTTCTCAATATACGGGTTCAGTAAAGCAAGGGCTCACAGGGGTCATTCTGTTTGGAAGTGAGGCCCCCAAGGAAGGGATGATGGGGGAAGACAGGCACTCTAGGCTAAAGGGCAGCACTCAATGCCAAAAATCTCTCCTTACCCACAAGCCAAACCAGAGCTGTCACCTTTAGTCTCTTTCTTTCCTTTCTCCAAAGTGTCAGCTAATATCCTGAGCATTTCAAATAGAATGTGTGTGTGCTAATACAGAGAATGAGCCTGTAATTTTAGGATGGCAGTGGGGAGGGCTCTCAACTCTGCTCCTACCAGCAGCTTCCTCTGGGTTCAATCAAGGTAACAAATGCTTTGCAGAGAAGATACAGGCATTGATCACCCATCATTAACAATTCATTAGCCTCCTCACCACAGGTGGGATCTGGCCTGAAGGTTGACAGGCAAAGCCTAGAAGGGTTGCTGGGTTTAGACACAGATCATGGGTGACTATATGTGGCTTCCTAACCTCAGCAGAACAAGACAGGCACTGCGGACCGTGGGTGGGGGTCACTCTGTGATGACTGTCCTTTTCTGAGCCTCACTTGGTAGGCAAGGGTGACAGGAAAGTCAAAGACGAGGGAAAACAGGGCTGTCAGCTAGTCAATGGAATTGACACAGCCAGAGAAAGGACATGTCAGCACAGCGGGTAGTTGGCATGGAGCAAAGCCAAGTCCAAGACAAGAGGGAGCTGTGCATGCCTACATCTGTGTGCCTGGAGTGGGTGACCTGTCCTGAGAAGTTTGCCCATCTGATCTCCTCTAGGTACATCCCTTCAGTGGAGAGGGGAGCATCTGGCTTCATTTAACATTCCAGACAGCCAGCTCCTCTTCTCGCTCTGATTCCAGGCTCGCCTGGCTGTCTTCTGATGATAGTTTAACTTCCCACATAGATTTCACCACAGGGAGAGAATGTGCCTGAAATAAAATGTATGTCTGATCTACCAGCCGATTTTAGTTGTCATTGCAAATTAGTAAAATGGCATTTTGATTTACACGTCTCTCTCCTGTGAACTTGGTTAGTATGACTGAGGGCCCAATAAACTGATCTTCCCTCCGTGTGCTGACAAATCCAATTTTTTCAGTTTTGAACCTAAGAAACTAAAGGCCAGTATCTGGACTGTGGTTAAATCACCAAGGTAAATTCCCCTTTGAAGTATCTGGCAGCGGGACAGCCGGCCTTCCCTCTGCCTCCTACCAAACACATTTCTCTCCTGGATTTTAATCTTTCAAGGTGAACACTCCATGGTCAATGCCCACACAAATGACTGATTCCATGGTGATAAGCATAGGAAATGGGAAGCTTGCCTCACCCGGAGCCACCCACTCAATGTTTTGACATATCTACAAAAATACCTGATCACATCATAATTCTAATGAGCATGTGATTTTTCACATTTTACACATGTCCTCTATTCAAAACTATGAAGTTATTATTCATTTATAACTTGAGCTTTCCTAAGCTCATGAGACAGTAACCATGTAGGTTATGTTCTCCTCAAACCAACAGCGCTGGCTGGGTGGCCTCAGCTGCAGAGAGGCGGGCCCTCAGCCCCTGACCCAAAGTCCCCCCAGTCTGTCCCAGAGTCCTCTGCGGGATCTCACCTGTGCTCACAGTCCTCTCCTCTCGCCTCTTCCTTAATGGTGGCTGCCCACAGGTCGCTCTCAGGGGGGCCTGGCCTTTGCCACCGCCCCTGTTTTGGTATTACAGCAATCCATGAGATTTCTTCTTCCAAGGGCACTGTCTCTGGGCATCTACAAAGCTGCTCTTTGGCACCACAGGGGCAAATGGCACGAAGTTCCCTCAAGTCATTTCTGTACCCCCAGAGCCCTTCATTGGTAGCATAGAAATGGGTGACATGTTCTTCCTGGTCTGTGCTGCCCACTGCTTTCTGGATCCCAAGGTGGCACTGTCTGTGCCCAGATTCTTCCAAAGTTCTCAAGGAACCAACTCTTTCATTTTCAACCTGCAGCTCTTCTCCAAAAAAGGACCAAGCTTCAGACCGGGAGAATAGAACCCTTACTGCCCTCCCTGTCACCTGTGTCTGTGTCTGGTACAGAGCGTGCTCAGAGATCTTCCTCTAAGGTTATACTATTTCATTCATGCAAATAAATGCCCAGAGGTAGTCACAGGGTCAAAAATCTCCATTCAGGCTCAGAAAGGAAATTGTTCTTAAAAAGAGAGTGTGCGCCTTTTTACTTACTTGCTAAGATACACATGTGATAGCTGGAGCATAAGTAGCTATTTTGTACCATGAGGTGGTAACTTCATGTTAAGGATGGCAGAACAATAATAGAGTTTGGGAGCCTCACAATACTTGGACTGCTTAGTCCTTGGTGTGTGTATATGTATTAATGTGTGAGAGAAAGAAAGCGAGAGACACAGAGAGGGAACACTTCATTGTTATTCTCAATTTTCAGTCCTTTGAAACCACACCTTATCCTAACTGAGAGACTATTGTGACAAAGTTAGTCATTACATATTTTTATAAAATTGTAACATTAAGACCTTCTTAGGTATTATGTGCTTTTATATAGTATAGCTTTTATTTTTAAATCTCTGCATCTGAAAAAATCTGCATCTGGTATAATATTATATTTGTTATCTTCTTTTGTTCATTAAGTTTTTCTGAGGTTTATCCATTATATAATTTTTTTCAATGACCTAGCATTTCAATGAAAATTACTGTTTAATGTATGTTTGTATGAATGCAATATATTAGAGCACATTTCAGTGGATGGAATATAGTGGAAATAGGGCAATGTTTTAGAGTTAAACAGACTTGAGCTCAAATTCCTTTCACAACTTAAAGACCTGGAAAGCCTTGGACAATTTCTTCAACTTCTGTGATAGTTAGTATCCTCATCTAAAATTGAACTAAATAATACCCACGATGTAATCTTACAGAGACTAAATAAAGAATGTATATAAAAGAATGACACATAGTAGCTACTCAATATAAGGCAGATCCTCTTATTTTTCCTCTTAACTTGGTTATTTCCTTCCATATTTTTCCCCCCCAAAATCTTAACTTTCTTTTTTAATTAAGCAATTAAGGGTCATGAATTTATTTCTAAATCCTTCTCAGTCTCATTTCATGCTTTGGTCTATATTCATTATTTCCATTATCTTCTTAATGGCATGTTATTATCGATTTCTTCTTCAGTCCAATGGCTATTAGAAGACGTTTTAAAAATTCCAAATGGTTATCGGGTTTTTTGTCATTATAATTTAAATAGATAACTTTTAGTTTTGTTGCATTGTTATTAGGGAATGTGGCCTACCCAATTTCTACTCTTTTGAATTTTTTAAGATTTTCTTTATTTCTGACCATATGGTTAACATTTGACATTCTATGGTCTCTCAAAAATAGGGTTTTTTTTTTGTGAAAGAGAGTACTATTGGGGTCCAGCTAGATTAACATTCAGGTTCACCTACACCAGAGCATGAAGCTGGGCAACACGAACATATGCTATGTGTAGAAGGAAGCCCTGTGGGCAACCACTTAAATTAAATCCAAACGGCTTGGTTTATGTGCTGGCACATTTCATGGAGTGCAGTGCTGGGGTGGAATTAGTTAAATAAAGAATAGAATCAGGTATGTAGGCTGGGCTCAGCATCAGCCTCTCTGATCAGGGAACGATGTTTAGAACAAGGCTGTGCTGCCAGAAGCAGGCACCAAGGAGCCCTGGAGTTTAAATAACATTCCTGGGAGCTTCCTCTATAGCTCCTACAAAATGCTGCTGTTTTCTTTTCCTCTTCTCTCCTCCACTGAAAGACATCTAAAGGGTGGATCAGTACGACTCAGGCAGACACAGAACTTAGAGAAATCAATGATGTTACAGAACACTGGCCTGAACTGCACACGAGGCAACTCCTCTCCTCTGTCAGACCGGAGGCCCGTGCTCTGGCCATCAGGAGAGGAAGGTGATGCAAGGGTGATAATACTGATGGTGGTCAGAGCAGATATGCATTGAGCATCCGCACTGGAGCAGACACTGTGCTTAGCACTCTTTGCACTCTGCATGCTTATCAAAGTCAGCTATCATCACCATCCCATTTCACAGATGAGGAAACTGAGGCTCAGATAAAGGAAGTATTCCTCCTCTTAAGTGAACTGCAGAACTGAGAATTGAAACCTCTGTTTGATTCCAGAACCTTACCCTTTATGCTAACTGCTTTCTTCCCAAAGACATAGGGACCAGCTCTTACACTGCCTTCACCAAAACTTACTCACTGGCCACTCAGAGCTGCCAAGGAGACTGGAAAGTATGGTCTGTATTCTCATTGGCCATATGCCAGGCTGAAAGTCAGAAATTCTGCTACCAAGGAGGAAGAGGAGGCTGTATATTGGGATCTAGCCACCAGTTTCTGCCACAGACAAATTAAACAGACAAACAACCAAGAGGAGGAGGAGAAGTACTATTACAGGGCAAGATGCAAAGGGTTATCTCAAGCCACTGTGTTCTTACTTTTAAATGCTATCAGACATTTAAGAAACAAACAAAAAAATCCCTCTGTTATAAAAAACTGTTCCAAATTATTTGTCGCTGGTGACATTGCAAATTGGAATTATCTTTTTAGTAAAACAGTTTCTAATATATATTAAGAACCATGCAAAGTTTCTGTCCTTTGACTCAGTAATCCCTCTTGTAAAAGTGTATCTTGAGGAAACATCTAAAATATCGAGAAATAAAACTGTGCAAAATACTGGGCATTGCAGAAATATCACAAACAGGATAACTTTAAAATCACTAAATATTCATTAATAAGTCAACCAATAAGTAACTCAGCCAAGAAGTAACAAGAAGTTCCATCTTCTCAATGAAATTATCACAGTCATTAAGAATAATAATTATGAAGACTTTTTTGTGGACTAAAAAATACTATGCCAAAATGTAAAGGAATGGAAGTAGAATTCAAAAAAATTATTCAAAAGAAAAGAATGAATAGGAATTCAACAGTGATAAAAGTGATCACTTTGGCTAATGGAATTTTTACTGATTATTTTCCTTCTGTTTTCCAAATTTTCTCTAATTGTGTAATTGACGAATTAAAAATGATAAACAATTGTTTTGAATAAAAAATTTGAATAATATATATACATTGGTCTTCACTATCAGTATACTGAGCACTGTGCGTGAGACTAACGTACGTTGTCTAATTTAATTTTCAAAATAATCCTATGTAGCCACTGCCAATATTATCCCCATTTTGCAGTCCAGGAAGTGGAGGCACAAAGAGAGTTCAGTGTCCCTTCCCCTCCTGGCACAGCTAGCACATGGCAGAGACGGCATGTAAGTCTGAGCACGCCCAACTGTAGAACCCAACAATTAAGTTATTGGGCTGAAAGAGCAGAGAATAAGAGAAAGAAATGGAGATAGCAGGTAAAATTTCACGAGAGAAATGAGTGGGTAAGGGCAACTGCCCAGAAGCCACCTATGAGGGCAGAAATCAGTACAGCTCCTGAATGCAAAGCCAAGAGTCCACAGCCCTCAGGAGGTTGCAGGCTCTTAGAACCCTTGTTTTAATGGCTGGATGTCCAGCATTTCAAGAGCTCACTCCTTTGTGATCAAGCCCCATATCCCTGGGAACAGTGAGCTTTCTGCATGGGATCCCTTTGTATCTATGAGCTGCAGTGGGAGAAATGACTGGCCTTGTGACCTCTGTCTCCTGATAACAGAGAGGCTCACACAGTCTCCCTCACTATCCCAGTGGTTATGTGATAATCCATCAAGTCCCACCAGCACAATAGTGAGGCACTACTGAGTGACAATTTCAAATCAAAACTGAAGAAATTAAAGCTTTAAAAATCCCTCTGATGAGTCAGACCACAACAGTGAAGATAGAGCAAAGAAGTGCTTCTCTGAGACAACTGAGGTTTCATTTGTGATGATAACTCAGAGTTGCAACCCCCACATGCAGAAATTTATACAGCTTATTCATCTTTCTTTAAAGTAATTTTTAACTGCATTACTGCCTGCCAACTGATAAATGTGTAGGGAGTAATGGAGTTGAAAATCTCTCTTTTGCACTGATCACAGTAAAACATTTTTTTCAGGAAAGAATCATTAGTAGATGCTAAATCTGAGTGTGATGAGAAGCAGGATATTTACTTGGCGTTAATGTGTCTCCCACAGTATGGGGTAAAATAGTAATTATGTAGTGGAAGAACTGGGTGACATCTGGACTGGGTGCTCAAAGTTAGCACTGGTAGTGAGGCGGGGGGCTAAGTCGCCTCCAGATACAATGCCCTGAGTACACACACAATGTCGGTTCTGCATTTGACGGTGGTGTTCTGGCCTTCAATGCATAACCTGAATCTAATCGTGAAGAACCATCAGACAAACCCCTACTGAGAGACATTCTATAAAATAACCATCCTGTTTTCTTAAAAATGCCAATGTCCTGAAAGATAAAGGTTTGAGAAATAATTCCAGATTAAAGGGGAATAAAGAGATATGGCAATTTAACATGATACCCGATCCTACACTATATCTTAAACTAAAGGGGGAAAAAATGGTATAAAGCTCTTCATTGGAAAAATGGACAAAATTAGAATATGCACTTGATATTAGCCAATGTTAAATTTCTAAATTTTATAATTCTGTGTGGTTACATGAAAAAATAACTTTGTTCTCAGGAAATACACATTGAAATATCAAATACAGTGATACAGTCAACCTGTCAACCTACTTTAAATAATACATGTGTAGCATGTGGGTGGAGAGAGGGAGAGGACAGATGAGGCAAAAGGTCAGAAAACTGGTGAGTTTGGATAAGGGATATATGAGAATTCTCTCATTTATTCTTGAATGTTCTAGTAGGTTTAAAATTATTTTGAAATAGTAAGCTGAATTATACATATATAATACATGTATAAATAGAAAAGTTATATATGTAAATTATGTAATATATAGCCTTAGTATATAATAATATAGGTGATATATAAATATGTATTAATATAATATGATTAATATAACATAGGTATTATATATGATATACCATTAATATATAATATATAATTATATATTGTATAAATAATACATATTTCTGAATAGATTAAGGGCTTTTGCCTCTTCTCATTCCCATTCATTTTGGGCAATTCTCGTAAATGAAAGATATTTTACATTCTTATTCTCATCTTCAGCTTTGACTAGATGAATTTCTTCCCTCACAGATCCTTTATATGTCGCTTTGTCTCACAGCTTTATTTTGAGACAGATAAGAAATGAGAATTTGGAAGGACTAGGAGCACATCCTTGCCAGGAGTTGGGAAGGGGACAGGGTGGGCCCAGTCTGGAGTTTGCACTGGGACTTTGTGGCTTCCTGGAGGCCGCAGGGACTTGAGTGGTGGCTTGGTGTGGGGTGTGAGCCCGAGGATGGAGACTCGGGGTCGTTAGGAGCACCTTACTGCCGTCCTGGGCTTCCCAGCTCCTGGACAGTCCCCAGGGGACCAGAGGCAGGCTCCCATTAAAGAGGCAGGGCCCAGCGCTCAGCCTTTCTGCTATTATTCTGACCCAGAGACCATCCTCCCTCTTCTCCCTAACAAGGCCACACAATGATAATTATAATCATTTTTTTTCCCACTCTTCTTAGCCTCATTTCCATTTACTTAAAAATGCAGTTCCCTAATGAATGCAGTTCATTTATCAGCCTGCTCCTGTATTTAATCATGCCTTCCCCATCCCAAACTATTTGAAATTAATTGTTATCCAACAAGGCCCAAATGTGTCCTACTCCCATATTAGTGCATGGCGCTCCATTTCCTGAAGTTATAGCAATAATTAAAGTATGGTTTAATTAAGTAAGCCCTATCCTCCTGTTCTAACAGTCCCGTCCGGACAATTTCCTGCAGGTACTTTCCTTCATTTCAATATTATTACTCTCACTCCCTGGGATAGAGGGATAGAGGTACAGGCACAACATGTGATTTTTGGTTGTCTTTGGTCGTTGATTAACTACCTTGGCAACATTTGTAATTTCTACAACTCTATAAAGTCTAGATCTTTTGTTTTCTCCTTGCCAAATCTCTTCGTCTAGGTAAATCAGAAAGCAAGGCCTTCTGCCGCTTTCCATCGGAAATGCAATCAGCATATAAATCTCCAGACCCAGGGAAGAATTGATATTTATAGCTCTTGCTATTATCCACAACAGAAAACATGACAGACTGGAGGATACACATTCTGAGAGCCTCACACAAAGCACCATATTGTGGAATTCCTTGGATCCCTATCAAGTTACAGGAAATAGAAGGCATTCAGTATAATTCTGCTCCATGCCAGCCCTGCAAACAGAAAGTGCTGGTGTGTTTTCCAGACCTAAACCAACACAATCAGGGGCTCTTTGGTTTGACCCCCATACCTCTGAAGGTTAGTTAGTATGGCTGAGCGCAGGCCCTCGTTAAGCCCTCACAACTGGAAGTCTAACTGGGCATTTCTACCCAGTCTCCTAGAGACCAAACCCAGTAACTTTGGGGCACAGGGGGACCAAACATCCTGGCTTATCCAAGACTAAGGGGTTTCCTGAGATCCAGGACTTTTAGTACTAGAACCAGGACAGTCCAGAGAAAACTGGGACAGTTGGTCACCCCAAGGGCATGTCTCTCAGGGAAATGTCCCTTTTCTAATGTACTGTGTCCAAATGAGCCTAGTAACTCCGGGAAGAATTAAATGGTTATCAACACTGAGTTACACTGACTGACTGGGACATCCACTTCTATAGCTGGGCTCCAACTGCAAAAAATCCTTCACCCCCATTTAGAGAGTGGGTCCTCTGCAAGCCAAGAGCAGCATGCCTGTTCTGTGGCCAGCCCATTCTGACTGAAGGACAGGCAGTAACTAGGTGTCCCCGAGAAGGATTAGAAAGGTTTACAAGAGTCCAGAGGGTCTATGTCTGAGGGAACAGGTTGAGGGGACAAAACAGAGCTACCAGCCCAGGGCTCAGTAGGGCTGAGGAAGAAACAGGTATAGAATCCAAGAAGAACATACAGGACCTGTCAACCTCAAACTTGATTTTAAAGAATTATCAACTGTGCTTGTTAATAGTAATCACTAGCATGGATTAAGCCTTATTACATGTTTGGCCCTGTTCTAGGCACTTGAACTTGATTTACTCATTTAATCCCCTTTATGAGGGGTAATTAAAGTTATTACTGCTACTGGGCTGGAGACCAGTTCTGAACCCAAGCTGGGCTGCTCATTGCTGGAAAGGCCAAAGACTCAAGAGACAATGTTGGTGAAAAGGAAAGGTTATTTTATTCAGGAAGCTGGCAACCCAAGAAGATAGTGGATTAATGTCCCAAGGCCAGGTAGAAAAGCCTTCAGAGGGAGAGGGCTTTAAAGAGGAACTTCAGGGAGACAGGAGGGGTCTGTGTGCAGAATCTGAAGTTAATTGTTTTGTTGGTGGTTGGTGGCCAGAAGATTTGCTGGCCTCAGAGAGGCTGTCTTCCTTATTTTCAGAAATTTCAGATCCAGGAAGAAATGTCTTATCTCTGCTTTGAAGAGGGCCCCAGGCAAAGCTCCTGAAACTCAGAAAGGTCTGGTTAAAGTTTTGCAAGATATCAGGGAGCTGTCAATAAGGGGAGGTGGAAGTAGGGGGTTAGAATTAGCTGGTTTCAGAATGCAATGAGTTAGGCCGTGTTAGGGTCTCTAACATTGTCAGCATTTGACACATGTGGCAGAGGGAGGTTAAGCCATGTCCCCCAAGATCACACAAATATTAAGAGAAGGAGCAGGAAATCACCAGAGCTTGTCTTCTTAGCCATCAAATTATCCTTCTTCTCATGAGCTATTCTCTTTCTCTTCAAATGTACATTTCCAGACCCATCTTTATATAATAAATTTGGGATGAGATCCAGGGATCTGCCTTCTAAACAATAGCCTCAATGATTCTGATGCAGGGAGAGGCAATATCTCAAGGATCAGGGGACATCTCCAACCCGGGGGGCATGCAGGGCCGGGGGATCACACCTGAGATTCGGAGATTCAAGATGGTGTGTGCTTTTATAGGAGCAGTTCCAATCCCGGGTCCCACCAACTGATCTGCCCACTCTGTAAGTGCTCTCTTCCACCCCGTCAAGACTGACCTGTGGATGGGGCCGGACTGAGAGTGAATGGCTCTTACTAGGGCTGGCAGAGGCAGAGGCTAACTGCATCTTCCTTCAGCAAGCCAGGGGATTTGCTTGGTGAGAAGAAACTGCTAGAGCAGAGAGAGCACTGAGGTGCTCTGCTAAGCGTGAGCTACTGCCCCAAGGTGAGCCGGGACCATGACTTTTATCCCTGGGAGATGGGGTGGTTATCTGAGCTGCATGGGGGTGGGAAATGCTGCGAACTCTCCGAACACGATAAAGAAATGGTGGTGTGCTTAGCATGATTTTCAGCCAACCACAGAACCAGCCCCAAAGCCAGCTGGTTAGGCCAGACATGTGCTCTGAGCAGTCCCATCCAGAAAGAACAGAAAAATACGGACTGCTATCTCTAGTTTCCTGGGGATTGCATTTCACGCGGGGCAGATCAGGGTCACTGTGCTTTGAACAATCGATCGTGGTCCTCCAGAGGTATGTGTGTGAGTGTGCGCATGTGCGTAAAAGAGAAAGAGAAGTACAATAGCTTGTGCCAAGGCCTCCTTTGCTACTGACCCTGATGTAAGCATAGCTCCAAGCCTGTTTTCTCCCCCACAAGTAATCACAGTCCACGTTTCAGCTTTTGTTCGAAGGGCTTGTGCTGTCGCTCACTGTCTCCAGTTGAGGAGAGCAGAGCCATGATCTTTCCCCCAAACTATTGATCGCCTTGAAGAATTGAGGGAAATCATATAGGCTTTTGTTTCTTTCTCCTGCTCTTGTTCATGGAGATTTTTAGGTACTGTGGCCACACTGGACAGGCTGCTGTTCTTGATCAAAGCTCTCTGGTTTCTCGGGGCAGATTGTCCACCTGCCCACTAGCCGTTTGTACAGGGTGAGATAATGAGGCAAAATTAATACCATAGCCACCCTCTTCCTTCTTCTAACAGGCTCAGCCGCTGGCTTTTCCTGCTGGGCTTTTTTCCTGCATTTTTCTTTGTGATATGTGAGGGAAAAAAAGAAAAGGAAGAAAAATTAGGAACATCATTTTAAGGTGTGTGCACCTAGTGGGGCCCTTTTAAGTGACATTCAGAAATATTTGGGTCCCCACAATTCCTGGTGCCCCAGGCTGGTCTGGCCCAGATTTCCTGTTTCAATGACAGCCATTCTTCTGCTTGGTCATCCTGTTCTGGTCTCTTCTCGAGTGACAATACCCAGGGGATAAAACATTTCCCTTCTTTTTTCTTTTTTGTCTTTATTTTAAGGGCAATTCCCCTAGTCCTTTTATGCAAGTGGCGGAAGGAATTATTGTTCTTATCAATGGCTCGGCTTGTCTAAGACTAACCACGGGTCTATGTATGGACAGATCTTAAAGCTGGTGGCTTTAAACATTTTACCCAAAGAAGGTGAGGCTCTGGCTAAAAATACCACTCTGAGGAAACCAGAACTTTCAAACAGACTACAGTAGCATTTAAAGAGATTCCTTACAAAAAGAATCCTCCCAAGATTGATGCCTATAGTTAAATGCTTACAGAGCCTTCACTATAATTAAAGATCAGTGGAAATTTTATTGGAGAAGAAAACTTAATTTGGAGAGAACTTTAAAGTCCATCTGTCAGAACAATCAAAAATTAAAATCTCCGAGGAATGTAAATAAACCTTTGGATTATAATGAAAGCCTGTGCCAATATAGCATTTCAGAATCAAAAATTTATTTTTGATTTTTAAAAGCTAGATTCTGATGAAATTTGATTTATCAAGTGATTAAATCACAGGCTCATCTGTAAATACAAAAAACAAACTAATGTGACCATCTTATCATTGCTTTCAAGTGAAGATGTAAATGCAAATTAGCTCATTATCATAAGGGGAAAAGAAGGCTCCTTTCTGCTTGGAAAAAGGCAGCCACAGAAAGAACCAGGCAAAATTTCCACCTTTTTTTTTTTTATAAATAGGATTCAGAAATGTTGGCTAAGGTTCATTGTTTTTTTCCAGTATATTTTAAAACCCAGTGATAAAAATGTAAATGATTTCCAATGGGAAACACCATTATAACCCTCTTCAGTCACTTGAATAAGATGACACATAAACTACTAATCTCACAAGTGTACTTCCATATGTTCAATTCAATTCAATCCAGCAAACATGTGTTTTCTTCTCCCAATTGTAACATTTTCTTATGGAAGTGATACCTTGGAGATGTCCAGTCTTTTTTACATTTCTATCACGTGACACTTCACTTGCCTTCTTGAACCATATCTGGGGCAATGACAGTGCCTCCTTAATCCAGATACGCTTCATGCACCCAAATCTCCACTTGCTGGAGAAGGAAGGGATATTTAACATACAATAGCTGTAAACCATTCATGTTAAGTTCAGTACATCAGACAGTGCCAGCAATATTCTCATGCCAGAATTTCCAAGACCCCCAGAGTTGTATCTTCAATTTAGCATAAAATATGATATGTTAGTCAGGTTTGTATTTGACTGTAAGTAACAGAAAATTTTACTACAGTGACATAAGCAAGTAAATGTTGATTTTTTTTTTTCACATTCCATGAAGTCCTGAGTTGGCAAACAGGTCTAGACAGATGCTGAAAGACACCATCAAGGAACCAGGCTATTTAGATTATTCTGCTCCACCTCCTGGTCACAAGATGGCTGCTGCATCTCCAGGCATCATGTCCACAGTCTAGGAGAAAGGCATTATCTGTCCTCTCCTTTTGTTTGTTTGTTTGTTTCAGATAAAGAGAAGCTTTCCTAGAAATCTCTACAAAAGAATTCTCTCTAGGTCTCAAACTCTCATCAGCCAGAACTAGTTTTGGTTGGGAAGTTGGGAAGCAGGCTCCTCATGAGTGATCATGGTCAGTCACAGTCCCTCATCTGAGGCTGGCTTTCAAACAGAATCTAGGTTTGGTCGTGGTAACAGAGCTGGCCAAGTATGGATCAGACATGATGTGGTAATGCTAATGGATACTCAAGTCCAGCAAAAATGAGGAAATGAGGCCAGCTAGCCTTAAAAAGAGGGGGAAAAGAAACCCTCACCTGCTCTTTTAGTCCCACTCCCAAATGTGGGGTAAGCAGGTTGCTTAACATGTTCTTGAACTGAGTGAAATGGAGGAAAGATGTTAAAATTTTGATTTGGTCAATAACAACATTTTTGTGTATGGACATTTTTTAAAAATAGATTTTATTGCCTGTGAAAAAAACATTGTAATTGCACAAGACACAAAGGGGCTGGGCCTTTCCAGAGGGGATGCGTTCTGAACAGCAATAGCGATGTCCTGGAATGGCACTACCAGCCAGCATCAGGCTGTTAACAGGCTTATGACGATTCAAATTACTGAAATATCTGGCAGTCATTTGCATTATCCTTACTGACAGTTAACTCTTATGGCAAAATGAACTAATTAGGCAACAGTAAGTCTGGAGCATATCACTCTTTTATTACAAAAGAAATTAATTTGTATAAAAGCAAGTTCCCCAAGTCTAGGGCCTTCTCATATGAACCACAGTGGTCCAGAACTAAGATTATGGTGAGAAATTAGGGAAAATACAGTCACTGAATTCGTTAGCAGCCTTAACGTTCCTTGTGGCATTCAAGCTATTGCTTTACAAATTATCTGAGATAATGGAAAAGAGCTACAGGGATGAATAGCATTTTAGTCACTTCTTTGCCAGCATGCATTGCAGAGCACTAGGATTTAAAACTCCCCCATTTTTTTGTTTCTGCTTCTTGGAAGGCATTTTGCCAGTGGCTTGCCTGTTTTTAAGCCTCCCTTGTTGACATTGTCAGAGTTAACAGAACTGTAATTTGCCTCTCAGTCACTGTCTTAGAATTGGAGAACACTAAAATGGGAGGATTTCAAGCTGTGCTTCTCAAGGAGAAACAGTATTGGTCAGAATACATGTTCTTGTGGTGGGGGACTGACTCCCCCGCCCCACCCGCTGGACCCCACTTATCATCCCTGGTCTCTGAGCACTAAATACAAGCAGCACCCCCTCAGTCATTTTGGCGACCGCCATATACTCCCACACATCCCAAATATTCCCCAAGGGCAATCAGGCCGCAGACTGAAATCCAGTGAATGTCTTGAATATACTGGTGCTCAAGGCAAGATGCTCACTAGCCTGGATCAGAAGTGATGGGTGGTAGAGGCAGTACTGGAACCCAGGGTTAGAACTCTTGAGTCTGGAGAACTTCACACCACAAAGATTTTCCCTGCTAACAACCGGAAAGTTAATAATGTCTGTGTTTTAAAGTCTGACCGGGATTCAAATCCCAACCTTTCTATCGACTAGCAGCAGAACTTTACGATGGTTGTCAAAATCTCTGTATTTCCTCATTTCCAAAGTACATTTCTCACAAGGCTAGTGTGAAGATGAAATTAAACACTGTGGAACTTGTAACAGAATTAAGCACCCAGTAAAGCTTTGTTCCCATTTCCAGTAGTAGGTTTGCCTCTTGGGTAAGAATGACCATTTCTTCCTTCCTAGTCTGGCTAACACCTACACATCGTCCAAGACTTTGACCCTGGGGTACCTTCCCTGGGCACTCCCGTCCCCTACAAACCCTCTCACTGATGCCCAGATGGGCTCTGCATCTTTTCTGGTGCTCCCCTGACACTCTGAGTTTACCTGTCTCCAACCACCAGCCAGCCTGAAAGTGTGGAAATACTTCTCCTTCCCTGTCTTCTCACTCGCCATGAGAGCCGTAGTCTTATCAGCTAAGCACAGAACTTTGAAGTTATTTGATAGTGGTGTCAGCAGTGCCAGAAAGCAAATCAAAAGACTCTCTAAGGGGTTGCTTTTCTCTTGAATTTGAGTGCACACTCTGAGATCTTGTGGCAAGAGATGATGGTCCCTTTGGGACAAGCAAGAGATCATGTCCCCCTTTCTATAGCTCTGTGAGGCCATTCTTCCCCCCAAATAAATGTGGGAAATAAAAGCAATGGTATGGTATTTTTATGATCAGTATTCATGTGAGAGCCTCGTGGATGGCCATGAGCTACAGAGCATGTCACTTAAACCCATCTTTGCAGTGGTTACCTACCTCCATACTCCTTCTTGGTTTTCTTTCTGCTCAGGGCAGCCAGAGGGGCCTCTGGGGGCAGTCTGTTGTCTTCATGGAATAGGCGATGAGGGAAAAGGGAAGAGAAAGGGTCTATTACTAACTTACTCTGCCAGCCTTTATGTATTTTGCATACATTATTTTATTTAATCCTCTCAACAGTCGCATGGAGTAGTTAAGCGGTTCATTATCTCAATTTCAAAGACGTAAGCCCAAAGACTCAGACATATCAGGTAACCTGCCCAAGGTCACACGGACTGTAAGAAGTACCATATGGACTTCGCACACAAGGACATTTATCTTCAAGAAGTCACCAAGTGTCTGATTAAAAAATGGGCAGAGAATATGAATGGACAATTCTCCAAAGAAGAAATTCAGATGGCCAACAAGCACATGAAAAGATGCTCCACATCACTAATTATCAGGGAAAGGCAAACAAAAACCACAATGAGATATCATCTCACATCAGTTAGTATGGCCAATATCAAAAAGACTAAGAACAACAAATGCTGACGAGGATGCAGAGAAAGGGGAACCCTTCTACGCTGCTGGTGGGAATGTAAGCTAGTTCATCCATTGTGGAAAGCAATATGGAGGTTCCTCAAAAAACTAAAAATACAAATACCATTTGACCCCAGGAATTCCACTCCTAGAAATTTACCCAAAGAATATAATTTCTCAGATTCAAAAAGACATATGCACCCCTATGTTTATTGCAGCACTATTTACAACAGCCAAGATATGGAAGCAACCTAAGAGTCCATCAGTCGATGAATGGATAAAGAAGATGTGGTACATATACACAATGGAATACTCTTCAGCCATAAGAAAGAAACAAATCCTACCATTTGCAACAACATGGATGGAGCTGGAGGATATTATGCTCAGTGAGATAAGTCAGGTGGAGAAAGACAAGTGCCAAATGATTTCCCTCATTTGTGGAGTATAACAATGAAGCAAAACTGAAGGAACAAAACAGCAGCAGACTCACAGACTCCAAGAAGGGACTAGCAGTTACCAAAGGGGAGGGGTGTGAGAGGGTGGGTGGGGAGGGAGGGAGGGGATTGAGGGGTATTATGATTGGCACACATGGTGTGGGGGTCACGGGGAAACAGTGTAGCACAGAGAAGGCCAATAGTGACTTTGTGGCATCTTACTACACTGATGGACAGTGACTGCAATGGGGTGTGGGGGGGACTCGATAATACAGGTGAATGTAGTAACCACAGTTTTCTTCATGTGAATCCTTTGTAAGAGTGTATATCAATAATGCCTTAATAATAAAAAAAAAGAAGTCACCAAGCGGCACACGCTTCTCTCTGGAGTCACACAGTGGGACTGAGGCCCCAGCACAGAATACACTGAGTGAACGGGCCATCTGTGGGCAAGTTAGTTGATTGATCTTTTTAAGGCTCCCTTTTCTTGTCTGAAAACGAAGATAACAGAAATGCATGCATTACAGGATTCTTTGGAAGATACAGTGAGATAATGTATGTGCTTGACACGGGGCACCTGTGCCGGGAGAACATGTTGAAATATGTCTCCACCGATGAAAGCAGTCCACCCCAGCGGGAGCCAGCATCCTAACCAGCGCTCCTAAGCAAAAGTGAGCACTGTTTGCACAGTGACGAAACTAAGTTCCATAGGAAAACTCGTGCGGAAGTGACGGATTTTGCCTAAGGGAGTAGAGAAGACTCCCCAGAGGTGGTGACCTTTGAGCTAAGCCCTCCGGGATCTGTCACATTCCCCTGGGCGAGGAGAGGAGGTGGGAGGGGTCGTATCGCAGGCATGGGGAGCTGTCAACAAGACTTGGGATGTGACGGTACACAGCCAGTTGGGGATCACTTGTGGGGTTCGTGGAGGAGGAGTATGGCGGGAGATCCAGCTGGAACTGCAGGTTAGAGTCAGAGTGTGAAGAATCCGCCACGCCGGGCTCCAGGGTGTGGGCTTCATTCTATAGGGAGTGGGAGTCATGGGAACTTCCCAAGCAGCGGAGCCACATGTTCTCATTTGCATATTAGAAAGAGAATTGGGGAGACCATCTGGGCCACGGATTAGAAGGGAGGGAGCTGGAGGCAGGAGGACCACAGAGACTTCAGGGCCTAAGGGATGAATCAGAGTGTGGGAAGGGAATGGCTGGTAGGGCTTCCATCTGGCAGGATGGATTCCCAGTGCCAATAATGCAGGCCTGTTGTTCATTTGTCAGGGCCGTCGTGTTTAGAGTTCCATCCTCCTTCTCAGAATCAAACTTTACAAGCTTAAGGCAGTACTTAAGAATGGAAGAAGTGAGAGGTCTTAATCAGAAACAAACAAGAAAGAAAGGGGGTTAGTGGGGTTTGCAACAAGGTAGCGTTACGTGATCTGGAAGGCCCTCTGCTTTACTCTAAAAAAGCCTCCGGTGAGACTGAAATATAAGCAGGTATAGATAGCAGTTGCCCCTCTGTGAATGGACTATGAATATCATATCCCCTTTTCCCATGGCTCTGCATTCTAACATCCTTCTGGAGAAAGTATGCTGGTCAAAATCAAATTGTTAGGAAAGAGAATGCTGGCTGAGAGTGTTTTTTTATCTTTAGGAGTTACTTTAGCAACTTTGCCACCAAAACACAAATGGCAGAATTAGCATGAACAACCAGCCCCTGGTCCAAACAAACTCTCCAAGATGCTTAATATTCAAGGGTGCCTCTGGATCCTAAAGGTAGAAGACATTTGTTTCCAGATTTTTATTACAAGCCGAGCAACGGAAGGCTAACACAGAAACTTTAAAAGGCTGTGAACTGAAAATTTTAGTCCAAGGCTTGGTTAGGCGCCGAGAGGGAACGATGGGAATACATAATAAGGAGCCATTCAAAGGGCAGCTGAGGGTATTTCACAGCAGAAAAGCGATAGACTCTTTGATAAATGGTGTTGGGGCAGTAAGCTGACCACGTCGAAAAAATGAACCTCCCGATTCTGACATACTCATGCATCCAACATAGTCTCCCAGGAGAAAATAGAAGCACCAAGACAAAATATTCGTAAAATTTTCCTAAAAAAAAGTTGCTATCATTTCAGAATAGGAAAGACATTCCTAAACATAAAATATGATTTCAAAAGATTGGTAAATTACACAATATAAAAACTTCTGTAAATATATAATGACTTGTTTATATGTATATTAATAAAATAAAAACCAACCATCTGTGTGAAAAAACATTGAAAACATATATGGTCAGCCTTCACCTGGCTCCACACCTCTGTCAGCAGGAATTAAAAGCTGCCTTAAAATTCCACATGATCATGACAAAGTTCCCTTTTCTCTTGACTTCAGTCCCCCAGTTGCCTTGACCCCACCCTCACAGCCTCAACCCCGTTAACTCTCTGAGATCATCAGCACGCATCTCCATCTTGACGGTTGTCTCTGTGCCTGTCAGTCACCTCAAGGAGCCCAGATTTCCTCATTATCTGGACTCTTCCTCCTCCTGGCCAGGTATCCCATTTCTCTCCCACTCCTCAGGCATTCCCAATTCCTAAACCCATTCCACTGTGCTGCCAGTCAAAACCAGATCTCCTATGTGCTTCATCCTCTCTGAACATTCCATCAGCTTCTACTCTAACGGCAACCTGGCTGTCCTGGAGCACAGGGCTTCCTTGCGGCCTTGACCGGGGGCATCTGGAAATCAGGTAGATGTCCTCATGTTTCTCATCACCATGACCAGGACATTCGTTCTCTCAACCCAACTTCAGATGTCACGTCCTAGGAGTGGCACTCTTTGTCACAGCCATGCATTGGCCCAGACCACCTCTACATTTCTTGAAGATTTCTGAGGTCCTGGTTTGCGTCCATTCTCTTCAACACTACTCTCATCATAATTCTTCGTGATTTCAGGATATGCAGAGGTGATCTTTGTAATATCCTGACATCTCAGTTCTTTGACCTCTTTGTCTCCATTAATCTTGTCCCTTTCCTTATCTCAACTGCTGACTCTTCCCTAATCAATCATATCATTACCAAGAACTGCAAAAGGTATTCATTATAACCAACATCCAAACAATGAACAGAATAGTCTACAGGATGTTTGTATGTATATGTGTGTGCATCCATTAAACATCTCTGGAAGGCTATGTAAGAAGCCATTAACAATTATTTTTTTCTGGAAAGTAGTTCCAGTGGGTTAAGGAAAGGGAATTCTTTTGTTTTTTTGTCCTTTTTAAATATTTTTTTCTTTTCATGACATGCATTACTATTTTATTTTCTTTCAAAAGAGAGAGAAGCACCTTAAAAGGCAATGGTCAAGTTCTTTTCCCTTTTATAATTTCAGTATTGTGTGTACGTGAATATATTCTCTCTCTCTTTCACTCACACATACACACACACACATCATGTTTTATGCAGCGCATGGGGTTAAAGCAATTTCATATCAGCTAATGGATCCAGTTTTTTTAATTTAAGAGCTCTGCTTTCAAAAGGCAAAACCAACCTGTCAGGATAGTTGATTGTTTTCCCCTCCCCCCACAAACACATACATAAATTCAATAATGAAAAAAAATCATTCAGACCAGTTGTTTGGCATTTTGAAGACAAAGCAACCAATCAATAAACCACTTCCCCATGATGTATGTGTGATTCTTTAGACAAGTACTGTGTTTCAGGATTTAGATAGACAAGTCTATTTAATCTGCCACGTACCTGCCAATTGTCCAGCACAGGATTAGATCCTTTAAGTAAACAAACTAAGTCTCCCTCTAGATGCTCACACTCTTTTGAAAGGTGGGGAGAACCATAGAAACACAAAAGAAACTATCAGGAAAGACTTAATGGAAGAATGAAGACTAGAGAGGCTGCAAACAGAAATCCCACCACATAACCAACAATCAGTGTCTTTCATCTAAGAGCTAGCCTCTGAAATCACAGTTCGTGTAATCCAGTAAATTATGGCAAATCAGAAATGCTGTTATTAAAATGGATCCCTGGGGAAAAACTCCTTACCAAACCAATTTGAATTCAGATTGACAGCAGAATATACAAAGAGGGGAATATAGCTGGTACCATTTCCAGCAATGCCTTATAAAGTGAATTACCTTTTATTTATTTGGATATAAGAAGATACTGCCTAGTGGAAAACAGTGACTATCTGGGGATGTCTCTAAAGTTGCAAGCCTTCCAAGAGATTCCTTCCCCCCAATTCACCCTTCCTGAATTATTATGCCCATTACCAACACCATGTCTAAATCAGAAAATTACTGAAATGCAAAGTGAACAAAGCAATTTATCAGTGACTCAAAATATCTCAGAGTTAATAGAGCACCACTGATGAGATCTAAACAAGACCAGGAATAATGGTACCTAATTTACAATTATGTTGCTATTTAGCAACATAAATTTAACCACAAGCAATGTAGGTTGTGAAAGTCATAAACACCAGAGGAAAATGGAGGAAAAGTGGGCAGTTACACAGAATGTGCTTTGTTAAAGGAGAAAGGGGTCACAGGATCATTGCATTAGTGTTGATACACAGTCAAATTTCAAATTGGTGAAAATATTTAAGCTAGCTAATGAAAAATCACATTTCCCTTTCTTTCCCCACTCCAGATATACAAATAAGGAAATCAACCTTTTTCGTGATTTAAGGTCTCTTGAAAGATTTCCACAGAAAAAAATATTTCTCCATCAACCTACCATGATACCTGAAATTATCATATTAAAAATATATGGATCTAAAAATCTTTCAGTTGCCAAGACTTCCTTATTAAATCTCAGAGAAAAATGCCTCTTCAGCAGTTAATATACTAGTGAGAATGAAGTGTCCTAAAACTACTGAAATGTGTAGACACCTGAGATCTTAGTAGCGTACCTCCTTTTGCTTCAAATTTATAAGTGAGTAAGCTGAGATCCAAAGATGTTGCCAGCGTCACAAAGCTAACTGTGGGCTGAACTGGAACTAAAATCTAGTGTTTTAAATTTCTGATCTAGAGCTTTTTCTACACTGCGCCTTGGGTTCTTACCAAGGCTCTCTGAGAATGAGACATGGGAGAGAAATGGGGGAAGAAACAGGAAATGCAAAGTGTGTTCCCAGAAAGGAAAAGAGAAGGTACCATTAAGTATTTCACTAATTTCACAATTTTGTCTACCTAGACTGTTCTGAACCACTGAGCTAGTTTCCATCAAACTGACAAGTGACCCAAGTGGTCTTGAATTGAAGCTTGGCTTTGGAGGAATTATTTAAGACACTGTGTGCAACTTTTAATATTGTTATTGGTTGTAGTTGACAGTCCCTACATTGTAAATACAAAATTTAACACTCTTTGTTGTCCTCCAGGCCAAAGTCCCTATTACTCAAATTTTTCATCTCATCACTTGCAAGCCTAGATTATCATACAAGGTCTGGATGTGTTTACCTGCTGTGGTGGGGAGGTGTTTGGTTACCTACCAGGCATGTGTCTAAGCAGTTAGGAAACTAGCAGAGCAGTGGGAGCAAAGAAAATGACAAGAATTTAAGAGTTGATATTTCAAAAAAAAAATGAAAGTAATCTTCATTTAAGAAAATCAGAATGTTGTTAGATGGCTTTATACCTATTTGATAGATTAGTAGTATTTGCATTTTAAATTCATGTAGCTAAGGGGCTCCATCATCTTTAGAGCTCAGTGTCACTAATGTTTTTGAACTAATACTTCTGGTCAAGATGATACACTGTTTTCAGGCTTTGCTTTATTCCCCACCAAGTGCTCTCAACCCCTGATCAAAACCAACAGTGGTGATAGATAACCAAATGGGCATAGTCAATATAAAAAAACAAAATGAGCATCTCTGTGGACCAGAAGCAAAACAGGACTTCAGAATAGTGAGACACAGAAGTCACAGCTCAGCTGGGAGCTGGGTCAGGAAGCCAAGGTTGTTGCCTGAGAGGGTCACCATTTCAGAATGACAGAAACAGAGCTTCCCTGGATGCACCTGGAGCCAGATGATGAAAAGCCCAGGGACTAGGTTAGGCTCCTCTGTTCTTGAAATGATGCCAAACAAAATTGCTGCCCCACCCTCTGCCTGGAGCACTGGCTCTATGGAAACTCAAAGCCCTGGGAGAAGGGAGAATAAACTAGGCCCTAACTGGGGACTGAAGCTGCAGTATCCCCCATGTCACCATGTGCCAGTATTCCGCAAACTCCATTATAATAAGGTCTGGTTTGTGAGACAGAGAATGGTAAACACTTTCTTTGTCCAATCAACCAAAGTTCACAAGGAACAAACCAAGCCCGGTTTGTTGGCTTGCTGCTAGGAGGGTGGCAATACCCCTGGAAGAACTATGGTGTCTCACCAAACAAAGGGAGAAAATAGAATTACTGTAAGATTGGGGGAAGAGTGGAGTTTAGGTAAAATCTAAATGTAGAAGGTTTTTTAAACCATCTTAACCATTTTGAAGTGCACAACTCAGTGGCATTAAGTCCCTTCGCATTGCTTTGCTACCATCACTGTCCTCCATCCATAGGACCCTCATTTTGCACCCCTGGAAGTATTCACCTATTAAACATTAACTCCTCACCCACCCTCTGCCCCCCAACCGCTGGCAGACACTCTATTTTCTCTCTCCATGCAATTGACTAGGGGCCTCATATAAACAGAATTACAAAGTATGTCTCCTTTTGTGACTGGCTTATTTCACTTACCATAATGTCCTTAAGGTTTGTCCACATCGTAGCATGTGTAGGAGCCAAGGGCAGGCCACCCCAAGATGTGCCATCTTACATGCAGATTATTTTGAGCTGAACATCATCAAGACCCGAAAGGCTCAGAAGAACTGATCTCCCAGTCCCCACTGTATAAAAAGATTTAGATAGAGGCTATCACCTTAGATAAAAATATTATAATGTAAACTAGGAGGGATGTGTAATTCTGCTAAAATTTGTCTCTGTGCTCCCCTATCCCCCTTTGTTTCTGTGTGGCCCAGCAAACATTTGTTTATCAAACATTTACTTTTCATATTCCTGTGAATTACTTCCCTTCTCCTTTGGACTCTCAGACCCCTACCTGCTTCTTCTTGGTTCAGGATGACATATATATATATATCTCGTTCTTTCTCCCTGTCTTTGGAACCCGTGTCTAAGGCTTCCCTGGATGTACATAATTAAACTTTGTTTTTTTTCTCCTGTTAATCTGTCTCATATCAATTTGATCTTAGAACAGCTAGAAGAACCTCAAGGGGTGGAGGAAATTTCTTCCTCTCCAACACATGTGTCAGAATTTCCTTCCTTTTTAAGACTGAAAAATATTCCACTGTATGTATGTACCACATTTTGTTTTTCCATTTATCAGGAATAGTGTTGCCATGAACATTAATGTGCATATATCTGCTTGAGTCTCTGCTTTCAATGCTCTCGGACATATACCCCGAAGTAGAATCTCTGGGCAATATGGTAATTCTATGTTTCTTTCGCTTTTTGAAGAACCGCCAAACTGTTTTCCACAGGAGCTGCACCATTTTGCATTCCCACTAGCAATGTATGAAGGTTATAATTTCTCTACATCCTTACCAACCTTGTCATTTTCCACGTTTTTGATTATAGCCATCCTAACAGGTATGAAGTGGTGTCTCATCATGGAATGAAGCAATGTTTTGATAGACTCAATGCTAAGCAAGACTGTGTATAAAAGGGTCAATATCTGATCAGGACTGGGAAGGGGAGTCAGGGTCTTATTTCCTTGGGCACTAAAAAGTTAAGTTAATGTGAAAAGTGTTCCAAAACCCCTATCTGAACCTCTGGACCTGGATTAGAAATTGGGCTGCTTCCTTGTTGCGAAGTGACTTAGATCTTCTGGACAAAAGTGGAATGCTTATTCTTGCTTATATGATTCCAAACCACAAAATTTAAGGCAATCTGTGATTTTAGAAAACAAAAAGCATTGTCTGTGAATAAATAAAGGAAGGGCCCCTTAAAAAACCCAAGGGTGGTTGTGACACTACTAGAGCAGAGTGTCCTTGAGAGAAATACCTGTTGCTCTTGACTTTGCCTCTGACTTTATCTGTTATCCCAGAATGATAAGTAGTGAGACAGGGACCATGGGTGTAGTCAGAGTAGGGTGAGGGCCTGGGGGCGGGGGGCGGGGAAGCAGGGCGTGATATTTACAGTCAGCAATATAACAATGGGCAAAGAAGTCCCTTTTGAAACTCTGTGTTAAGCATTATGCAAAGTCAAGGTCACACTAATCCTCTAGGATCAAGATACCAGACTAAGAATATAGACATCTCCAGTAAGGTCAGTTAAAAGTCAAAAGGCCAGGAGCAACTTGACCTAGAATGTTTGAATGTTTCACAAATACGGAAGAGTATCACAGCATAACCTGTGACTTTACTGTAAACAGGCCAGCCCACCTTGAAGGCAGGGCAGGTGGTACAAGTCCACACCCCTAAGCCTTTTTACCATGTTCTCAGAAAATCCTCATTTGCCTATAAAACCACCTAGACAACGCACCACCCCGGACTCTCTTGTCCCCTCCTGGTGTGAGCCAGGGGCTCTGTCCTTTCACTTTATTTCTAAATAAAAGCTTGTACCTTGCTCTCCTACCTTGACTGTTTGCTAAGCTCATTCTTCAGCTTCGTGAACAAGAAACCCGGCATCAGTAGCATGGCAGATATTTTGCTTTCTTAACCTGAGCTCATTTTTACTTTCTCAGAATTAAGTATACAATAGAAAGAAAGAAAGGAAGGGAGGAAGGAAGGAGGGAGGGAAGAAGGGAGGGGGAAAGAAAGAAAGAAAGTCATAAATAGAAACCTTCTAACTCAAAATGAGCCTTAAAACCGAAATTCCAAATCACTGAAATATAATGCTAAGAGAGACAGCCTCGCAGTGGTGGCCCTGCTGGCAGGCCAATGTGATGTTGGAGTCTGCCCACTTTTCCATTAACTGGCAGGGTGGCCTCGCCGAATCACAAGCTTGCCTTGGGTTTTTAATATCATCATGTACAAAATGGAGTTAACGTTATGACCTTCTCAATAATCTTGTCATTAGACCGTTCAAGGAGGGAGTATGTGAGAAAGGCTTAAAATTTCACCCTGCCTTTCAAATACATGGTATTACTATTACTGCCATTTATTCTTTTCTGAACAGAACATTTGGAGACCAGTGGGGTTGCTTTTCTTGCAAGCAGGAGCATCCTTTCCTCCTCTGTTAATTGAGACTCAGACATTTCCCTCTGCTACCAAATCAGGGCAGAGTCTGGGTGGGACCCACCTTGCATCTTCTCCTCCCCAAAACATCTTCTGCTCTTCCAAAGGGTTATTTCATGCATTTAGATGTATTTTCATGGACAAAGATATGGTTGGTAATCTCTTAGTATTTCAGCCTTTCTCCTTTAAGTAGACAGCCTGCTGGTGAGCCCACAGGACCACCTGGGTAATTTACATCCATCACTACATAATTAGCAACTAGCTGAGCACAACAAAGGGAGAGCCCTCCATGAACACCTCTCCACACAATCCAGACACGAAGATCGTGTTTATTCCTTCCTCTCGAAGTGCAAATTGGCAGCTATCCAAGTATTTAGCAAGAATAAAGTACAACATTTAAATGAACTGCTTAGAAATGATGATGGGGAGGCTCTATGCAATATACTCAGGGCTTCTTTGTGGATCTCATCTTCATTGTGATCTAGCTTCCTGAGCCCAGGTTGACTCTCTGAGGAAGGATTGAAGAGATTTTTTAAATGAAGATGGAGCATTATTTTGGGTAATGACTTCAGACCTAGGCGGTAGTTAGCAGCTGACGCCAGACTTTGAAGCTGTAAAATAATATCTAAGAGGGGAAGCGATTGGCCCTTTTCACTTTGCTTCTTCAGTGCTGAAAGCCGAGTAGAGTATAAAGGGCCAAGTAGACCAGGATGACCGATGCACCCTTCAGCTTTGCGATTAGAGTAATAATCATTCCACCCCCTAATTTTCTTGCCACTGCAGGAACTATAAATAGCATCCTGTGAGACCACAAATT